>JAHLSL010000073.1:6162026-6180732 GCA_025920805.1 Petroica traversi
TCGCAGGAATTTCTTCGCAGGAAGGTGACTGGACATGAGAGTGGGCTGCCCAGGGAGGTGGTGAGGTCACCGTCCCTGGAGGTGTTTAAGGAAAGACTGGATCCAGCGCTCGGTGTCGCGGTGTGGGTGACACGCTGGGTTGGGTCGTAGGCTGGGCTGGATGATCTCAGAGGGCTTTTCCAGCCCGCTGCATTCTGTGATGCTGCCGAGCGCCGGCGCTGGTTCGGTATCTGCGCTCCAGCGGGAGAGGCTGGCTCAGCAGCCGGTGCTGTTAAACTGATGGAGTCCAAAGTCTAGAGCGAGAGATGGGTAGCTCTTAACTCTGTCAATAACAGGGTTTTGGAAGGCGTTTCAACTTTTGAACTCGACGCTGTGTAAAACTCCGTATAGTGAGTTTAAATCTAGTGGTAATTGGCTTCCTTTCTTCATTACTTTTCATATAGCCCTTTAGAAGTAATCCTGGGATAATCCCCGGGGATAATCTCCCAGGGGTCTATAGACTATAGATGGAAAACAACTGGCTTAAGGTGCGAGGAAGGCAACCTTGTTAATTGGTTTTCTACAGCTTCCATCTCCAGTGAGGTTTCAGTGGTAAAAATCAGTGGTAGAAGTTGTGAAAAGGTAAAACTGGTGATGGTTTTATACCTTGACAGGAGCAGACACTTCAGATACGCTCAATTTTGTGGAATGCGATACTAAAAATAAGTTCTTAATGCAGCAGTTTAGTGGGATTCTTAAATTAGGTGCCCAGATTCTGCACAGGTTATCTTGGAGAGGTTATCTTTGGAACAATCAGTTGGTTCAGGTATCCACTGGAAGTACAGAAATGTGTCCTGAGATGCACAGTGAGTTAAAAGTCCTCATCTAGTGCAGATTTGAGGATTGCAGTTGAGATTCCCATGTACCGAGTGTTATTCCCTATGGTGGTTTAGGCTTTAGTCCTGTCAAATCTTTATTTTGACGGCTGTTGTTAGGATAAGGTGATGCTCCTGCTTGTGATGCAGTCATCAGCATCCTCCCCAGGATGAAGGAAACTCGGGTGCAGAATTCCCAGTGTAACTGGGACAGGTTTCATCATGTGCCTGGGAAATGCCTGCTCTGGCAAATTACCACCCAAAAGATCAGTTTGTGATATTTAACTGACCGAGCTGCCATGCTGTGAATTCTTCAACAATTTTTTGCAGGCTCGGGAAGCTGCACCTGTGCATCAGTATTAAATGTTGTATTTGCTAGTTTTTCAAGTTTGTCACTTAAAGTTGTAGAAACCAAAGATCATTTTGGTATGATCTAACTTCCACACCATGCATTTGAAAATCATTATGATACAGTACAAGTTTCATCTCTGTTCATTTTATGGACAAAGATTTTTTCCAAGAAGTTTAGGTGATTAAATGTTTAAAGACAGAAAAAAGACATCATCATCTTTCCATCTTTTAAAAGTAATTTTAATATTCATTTTTATGAACTGTTCCTGTGTAGAGTAAAAAGCATAAGTTTCTTAGTAATTCTTTTTGATGGAAATGCAAGTATTTACATGATTGATGCTAATTTTGTTAGACAATATTGCAATGATGTCTTTAGGCATAACCTGACTGTTGTATGTCTAAGGCAATATCAAGGCTATTAATGTCTTTTTTTTTTTTTTTTTTTTTTAATACAGAGTTTGCTTTCTAAAGCACAAGGTCTGGGCTCCAGCTCAGTAAAACTTCGAGGGGGCTCCCTGTTTATGAATGTTGGGAAGTCGGAGAAGCAAGAAGAAGATCTTAGACAAACACCTCATGTGAACATCAATCCCTTCACTCCTGATTCCCTGTTCCTTCACAACTCTGAAGGCAAATGTCGTAGGAGGAAGAGGATACACTGGAATGAGTGAGTGGCTTGTAGCTTCCTTTGTTCAGCTCCAGAGCTGCTTTTGTATGAAAAAAAAATTTTAAAAATTGCTTCTAAGAAAGTATTTTGCTTGCAGATTGTTAGCAAGGTATAATACAGCTCTTAAAGCATGTGCTTTGAGATGCATGTCACCATGAAATAATCATTTAGCACACATCTTTTGATTACTGTACAGAGAGGATAGGCTTGGTGTGTCCTGGTCTTTTTCCCATCATGGAATGGGCCATGCATAGTCTTTTCCTGAGGAGGAAAAAAATGCATTAAATACTAGTGTGAAACATGAAGAAAGAAATGACAAAGATATTAGCATGGCAGTTTTCTGGATATGTATTTACAAATGTCTAGTGTTCACCTAGTTACCTAAAGTGAGGTAGAATAGGAGAATTAGATGTCACAAAAATTCAACAGCTTCTGGGCTTCAGTTTTAAGTTGACTTAAACCGTGTGATTTCTGGTTTGAATTTCAGCTCTTGTGGAGAGGACTTGGGTCCAAGTGATGGAGAGACTGAAGAGGAAACCTTGAGGCCTGCTAAGGTACTAAATCTTCACACCTTGATACTGATTTTAGCAGTTTGTGTATCTGCAGATCTAAATATTTTCCTTGGTAACCTTTGCAGAGGATAACAATAACAGAAAGTAACATGAAGTCACGATATGCAACTGAATTCCATGAACTGGAGAAGATTGGCTCTGGAGAATTTGGCTCTGTGTTTAAGTGTGTGAAGAGGCTGGATGGCTGCATCTATGCAATAAAGAGATCCAAGAAACCCTTGGCTGGCTCAGTGGATGAGTGAGTACTTCCTGCTCTTAAATCTTCTCTTGGAGTTTCCTGTTCACATGGCTCTTTATGTTGGTGTCTAGAGAAGGCATTTAAGAGAAAAGTATAAACCAAACATGCATTAAATGTACAATAGATACAATTTTGAAGCCATTTTTACTTCTTTTCTTCCCAACCCATGCCCCAGGTACTGTGCAGTACTGGGGAGAAAAGGCTGATTAGCCTCTCTCCTGCCAGATGTTTGTCCCAATATTCTGTGTGGAAACAGATTGTTCTCAAAGTGAGAATAAAGCTTCCTTGCAGAGGTGATTCTTTAAAGGCACTATTCCCAGCTGAGTCCTCATCCCTGTCAGCTTGAGTGACATGCAGATGAGTTAAAGTCAGTTTAGGGGTATTTTTTGGCATTTGTGAATGAGTCTGTGATTCAGGACTTTGCCCTACACCGTTCAAATAGTTACATTATAAACCCCACAAGTCTGAGTTGCACAAAATTGCATACTAGACTTACATGTTAGAATTGTTGAGTTCAGCCAAACCCTTGGCTTATGATCACTTATTTTTTTCCTAAAACTTAAGTGATGCATCTCAAAGTTTCATGTTGCTACTGGTTGGCATGTAATAGAAGTGTGGCTCCTACACCAAACTCTAGGTTTTTTTATGTTCCGTATGCTTAGTCTTTTAATATAATGCCAATTATTTTAGCTGTTTGGATACAAGTACAAATCCACCTTAGGGAGCCACAGAACTGAATAGGACGATTTTTATTAGAAATACTTACTGTAATAAGAAATTATACAAATCTCACCTCACAATGCTCACATGTGCTGTTGTTTTTTTTTTTTTTGACTAACAGGCAGAATGCTTTAAGAGAGGTCTATGCACATGCAGTTCTGGGACAGCATTCTCATGTGGTGAGGTACTACTCTGCATGGGCAGAAGATGATCACATGCTTATACAGAATGAATATTGCAATGGTAAGTAAAGGTGATGTACAGGCATCCACAAGCTCTTAACACCAGCTAGGAACTGATTACCCTACACATTGCTCATGTTGTCTTTCTCTCAAGTGTCTGGTATTCCTTTCTATCTATTCTAAAAGGGCTATCAGGTGGATGAAGCAAAAACTTGCAGACCAAGGCATGCATGTTCAAGCATACTGGAAGTATAGTGAGGCTTTTGGAAGCAGCAGAGCTGTTCTTTCTTCTGTACAGTAATACAGGCTGGAATAGAGAAAATTGCTAGTTTGCATTAAAAAGGGTGATTACACCTGATCTGAAGCATTTTGCTGTTTCTGATGCCCTGCGAGAGATATGGAAGAGAGAGAGCCCTTTCCCTTGTGTTGCTTGCTATCCTGTTAGTTTGTGTGCCAACTACAGCAGAGAAGAACTTTATTGTACTATTATATGGCTAAAAAGAGGATACAGCACTGTATTTTACACTTTCTGTATATTGCCAGCAAATTCTTTGTGATACGTTCACTTAATATTGGGAGCTAGTTGCCATTATAAG
The DNA here is from genome assembly GCA_025920805.1 of Petroica traversi. Taxonomy (NCBI): domain Eukaryota; kingdom Metazoa; phylum Chordata; class Aves; order Passeriformes; family Petroicidae; genus Petroica; species Petroica traversi. The sequence continues at coordinate 6,166,204 of JAHLSL010000073.1, forward strand.
GAAAATAACTTCTTTTGTTTAATGTTGTTTTAGGTGGCAGTTTAGCAGATGCCATAAGTGAAAATTACAGAAATATGCGTTATTTTACTGAACCAGAACTGAAGGACCTGCTGCTTCAAGTGGCTCGAGGTTTAAAGTACATTCATTCAATGTCCCTGGTACACATGGATATCAAGCCTAGTAAGTTTGTAACTACTTTACTCTGTATTGACAATTTGCTCAGTTCTTTAATCTGCTGTAGAGAAATGAACAGTTAGCCACACCTTACTAACTGTAAATTCTTCCCTGAAGTCCTGAATAGGAGCACAAAGATGTCAGTTATAAAATTGGCCAGCAGACCTAAACTGTTGAGTTTATCTTGGGTCCTTTTTGTGTAATTGACTGTACTTGTGTAACACTTGGCTGCCTTCCCAGTAGAGGGGCCACAGCAAATCAGTTTCTCACTCTTTGAACAGAGTATATATACAAATAAAAATTCTGCGTGGCTAAAGCAAACTCTAGGGAAACTAGGTCAAGTGGAAATTGTCCAGAAGTGTTTGTTTTAACAAAAATAATTAATTTCTGCTCTTTTTCAGGTAACATTTTCATATCTAGAACATCTGTCCCGAGTATAACTTTAGAGGAAGGCGATGATGATGACTGGTCATCTGATAGAGTCATATTTAAAATAGGTGAGAAACAGCACACTTGTGTTCAAAATAATTGCATCATCTCGTTATTTTCTGAAAAGTAACTTCCCTTCTTCCTTGCAGGTGACCTGGGCCATGTAACTCGAGTCTCTAGTCCTCAGGTGGAGGAAGGTGACAGCCGTTTCCTTGCAAATGAAGTCCTGCAAGAGGTAAGTATTTGGTTTGTGGGGAAACAGTGAAGTTAGGCCTGTGTGCTGTTTCCTTTAGAAAAAATGCTTAATTTATTTATTTTCTTTTTCTCTTTTCAAGAACTACACTCACTTGCCAAAAGCAGATATTTTTGCTCTGGCTCTGACTGTTGTCTGTGCTGCTGGAGCTGAACCACTTCCAAGTAATGGGGACCAGTGGCATGAAATCCGGCAAGGAAAACTACCCAGACTACCACAAGTGCTTTCTCAAGAACTAGTAGACTTACTAAAAGTAAGAACTGTTCTAGTGGCTCGCTGATAAGTGTAATTTATTATCTTGCTGGCCTTAACAAGGATGCCTCATTTTCTTTTTTCCCAAGGTGATGATTAATCCTGATCCTGAGAAAAGGCCTTCAGCTGTGGCACTGGTCAAGCATTCAGTGCTTCTCTCTGCTGCAAAAAAGAGTGCAGAGCAGCTCCGGATAGAGCTGAATGCTGAGAAATTCAAGAACTCACTCTTGCAGAAGTAAGTAGGTCCTTGGGGTCCTTCAGGAGGACTTCATTTCTAATGGGTCCTCACCTGACAAAACAGGAGTGTGTGTGTTTGTGTGTGAGATCCACAAATCTGTATGCGTGTGCACACCTGAGAGTACAAAGTGGGTCATGGAACTTTAAAAGGAGCTTTCTCCACAGAAAGAACTGCTTGAACACTGAAGGAATCTCAACAGCACTATTAGTATTCAAGTATTAGTATTTTCTCAGCACTATTAGTATTCAAGGCATACAAAACATTATGATTTTCAACAAATGTTTCAGGAGAGTGCACTCTTTCATGACAGCCTAGCTTACATCTCTGTGGTGTGCATCTGTATTTCTTAGGTCATTTGTACATTAAAACATGTTGGAAAACGTGACTTAAATGACCTGTTTTGAATTTAAATGAAATGGCACATCAGGAATGTTACTGGACTAATTTGACCTGTACACAGCAGTGTTATTGGGTCACCAGGAAATCATTTGTATCAGGAAGTCATCTTGTCGTACCCCTTGCTCAAACTCTCAACTCTGAATTAAAGCTTGGAAGTAGATATTTCCTTTAGGAAAGTCTGATTTCTGCTCGAGTTTCAGGGCAAGAGTTAGCAAATTAATGAGCAGTCATTTAACTCTTTCACTACAGTTATCTTTGCATGTGTATGCACAATAGTCAGGCTTTTATGAGGGAATATAGAACACTGATTACTTTCTGAGTGGTTTGTCTTGAATGAAGATGTTAATTTGAGGTTCACTCCATTGTTCCCTGCTTATCTTGCCATTGCTAGTCTGACCACAGCCAGATGTACTTGATTAGATAGTTATCATTTAATTACACTGAAAGAATAATCAGACAGTTGGTGCAGGTTGTTTAAGGGCAGATTTGCTGAGGTAAGTTGCTTGCTTGTATGAAAACAACATATTTTTGCATCACTTGAAAGAGAAAACTGGCAAAGCCAGTGTTTTGTGAAGACTCCCTCTGGCCTGGCAACAAGAACGATACATCTGTATAAATCCAAGAATGATTTAAAAAGAACACTCAGCCACAGTAATTTTTAATGTTGTGTGGCAGAGTGCTCCATAAAATACTTTAGGTAGTTATTTGAGGAGGGAGAGTTGTTTTGTTTTTTTTTTTAATTTTGGGTTTGTTTAAATTTCTGCATTTGAACCATTTAAAATACAACTTTTTTGTGTAAGTTATCTTCAGTGAAAAAAAATCCTTTTAAGGCAGCTCAGCTTTTCTACTGTGTTGTCCTCTTCAGAGGAAGGAAGAATTCAAGATTTCTAGACAAGAACTCAAGACTCTTAGGGAAGAGTGGAAGGATATTGTAAAACTTAATTTCCTGGTAATGGTGTGGTGGTTGGGTGATCACGTGTGTTTATTTGTGACTGATGTTCACAGGGAAGAGGACTGAAAATGTTGTATTCTTTTTCATTGCACTGGCACAGTGATAATGTGGGGGTGATTAGATGGGGCACGGGTGTTAATAAGTAATACTTCCACTCACAAAAATGGGAATTCCTGATTAAACTAAAACATGTAGGTTAAAACTGAATACACCTACACCAATATGCAGCAAGTTTGTAAAGTTTGAATTTGCTTTGCAATTCAAATTCAGATGTGAAGTGAGATTACCAATGCTAGCTTTTACAGTAGAGAAAGTTCTTTGGTGGATAGTTTGAGGTAGTGGAAGGAAAAGAGTCTGGGGGACAGCTTAGGCTTAGCCATATCCAGTATTTGAGGAAAGGAGAAAAGCAGTGAGGACCCTTTTTAAAGATAGCTGTGCTTTTTAGCTGGACTATTTTATAGTTATATCCAGAGTTTGATTTAACTTTGTCCTCAGACCCAGCAGTGGTAATTCTCTGAAAGAGAACAGCTGGCAGAGTGTTGCACAGGAGCAATGACCTGTGCTACCTTCAGTGACTCTGCCTCACAGGCTCCCATTTTTGTTAGGCAAAACACGTGGAGGTGGTGATGAGCTTTTGATGTGGGTATGCAAAAGGGAAAGGATGCTTCCTGAGTTGTCTGTTGCCAGTTGTCTACACCTGTGTTCATCTGAGTCTCCCAGAGATGTTTAGGTGTGGTTTAATATATTTCCTTTGGGCAAACCCCAGTAATGGACTCAGACTTAACAAGTGCCTTGTGCTAGGAAGTAAAAGCACCCTCCTGTGTCCTGGTAATTGAAGTGTTGAGCTGCTTGTAACAGGCTGGATTTCAGAATCTGGGTAGTGTGATGTTTCCATTTCATTCCCTTGCTTTTCAAAACAAAACATCTAAACAAGTAATGAGCATCCCACCTCTGCCCTCCGGGTTGGAAATGGGTGGATGCGAATCGTAGCACTCTCAGGAGGACTTCAAATTGACCTAAAGTCTTGAGTTGTGACCTCTGTAGTTGGTTTGCTGTCTCCTGCTGTGGTCAGGCTGTGTCCTTGCAGGGAGTGACCCTGTCCCTGTGTTGCAGGGAGCTGAAGAAGGCCCAGATGGCGAAGGCGGCGGCCGAGGAGCGAGCGCTGTTCACGGACAGAATGACCACGAGATCCACGACTCAGAGCCGGACATCGCGGCTCATTGGCAAGAAAATGAACCGCTCCATGAGCCTCACCATCTACTGAGCCCGGGCTCCTCTGCAGCACCCAGCCCCGAGGAGCTGAAGGAAGCATTCAATTCCTGGTTTCTTGTTATCAGTTTCACCAGTTTTACCAGTTATTGCTTCTGGGTTTTAACTTGTTCTCTGTGGCTGATAGTGCATTAACCATCGGAGTTCATGGACTCGGTTACTCTCCTGGAGGTTATTCCATAAGCATTTCGGTTACACTGTTCAATGTTATTCAATGTTACGTTGTCCCAGGGTTAACCACTATAGTGGTGTGCTGCTTTGTAGTGTTACAGCATTGTAATAATAAGCAATATCCCTAATCTTTTAAGAAGGAAGGGAGGAGGCCTTACTTTGATAGTTAGTTTTTATTTTGGAGCAGAGGGGGAATAATTTTTGAAAGACAGGCTTACTTTAAGGCCATGTACCTGATGTCAGGTAGATTTTTGTTGTGAATTTTATTTGTGTATTCAACTGGGAGCACTTTTTTAGGCATTGCATAAACCACAGCTTAGGAACCTGTGGAATTAAGTGCCATGTGGAACTGCTGCTATTTTTAGTTCAAAGTCCTTGCTGTAAACTGTAGCATTAAAACAATCATTATTGTGTTAATAGGCTTCTTGTTAAAGCAATTAAGTGAAACAAACGTAAGCTGCATTTTAGTGAAGGCAGCATTTTTCTTTCCAAGCTAGTGCATTGTGAAAAAATGCACCAATTTAATATTTGGACTCTGTATTAGTGTAGTGCAATTGTTAATGTCTTTGCTATTGATGTTTGTTCTTTCTAATAAGGTTCTCTGAATGTTCATATTTTCTTCAGTTGCCCATTCTTGAGGCTATTGTATGTTTGTTTTTTTTATGTTGGAATACTTGTAAATAGTTGTTTAGTATGTTCAGGTTGTTTTTCATTGTTTTATGTACATAAGTGTGATCATGCTTATAGTGTACAATACAGAAACTGCAATCTGGGATGCCAACAGACACAGCTTAACTACTCAGTTTGCAGTTCCAAAATGTGGAATAGAATGTGGCCATGGAACCGGTGCTGATATTGAACCTAGCCTGACAGAAGAACTGTTCTGATTACTGGTTTGTCTCTTCATTCATTTTACTTCAAACAATGTTTCCCTTTTGTGCTCTGTTTGTTCTTACTAGTGTTGAATTTGAATATTAAAGTTAAAAGTTCTGTTTGTTTAACATTGTGTAACACTTATTTAAATTTGTAGTTACAGAATTAAAACACTGAGTTGGGAATATATTATTGCAAGCCCTGATAAGATCTGCTTCCCACTCATGCCTAATGCTTGAGATTCCCTCTCATGAGAGTGGGACTGAGATAAGACACCTGTTGATAGTTAGGGAGAAGCATCCTAGTCCAGGTTTTAGTGTCCACAGCAGTCTGTCTCTGCAGCCTCAGGAAGGGTATTGATTGCCAAAGATTAAATCCCTGGAAGAAGGGGAACCCTTGACTGATGGTGCAGGAATAGAAACTGTGTGAAGAAACACCTGGGTCTGAGGTAAGGGAGGAAACTCAGGAATTGCAGAGAATGGGAAGAGAACTGCTTATTTAGAAGTTGGGAATGGAACAGAGGTAGGAGTTGGAATATTTCAGGAACACAGTAATGCCATGTTCTGGTATGAAGGCAAATGTAAAGAGAGTAAATAAGGGTTAATAGATCAGTCTAGTGTTTACCTACAAGTTTACAAGTTTTTACCTTGTATTAGAGGCACAGGCGACTCAGACAAGCTGTGAATTCTATGGACTGCCATAAAATTCTGCTTTGCAATTAGAAAAATAAGTAAGAGTTCTCAGTTCTAGTCATATGACAGTGAAATTCAGAGTCTTGGTTTAAGGTAACTGAAATGCAGTTATCAGTAAATATTGATATGCTGGAATACCTTTGGGTTTTTACTTTTTAAGATAGCTCTGTCTTGTTTGTGAGAGAATTTAAAATACATGTTTTTGTTGCAGTGTTCTAATATTCATCTACATTGAGACTTTAAGCAAACTTCTAAACAGTCAGAAATAACAATTCGTAGGGAATCAGTGAACTTAAACCTTTCTACCTCTGCAGTGGAAACATATTTGTTCTACATATTAGAGTTCTGTGCTCCTACATCACCCATTCTCAGGCCTGGAGCACCAGGAGAGGCATTGCTGTGAAAATAAGCTGTGCTGAGGGCTTGGAGATCTGTGCTCCTGGCTGGGAAAGAACTGCCTGGATGGCTGGGCACAGGTCTTGACAGTTACAGAACTTCTATTGTACAAGAAAAATAATTACATTTTTTCAATCTTGTTTTATAAGAAAAAATAAGAGATGGACCAATTTTATCCTGCAGTACAAATCTGGCCTCACTCCTTCAAGTCTTTCCATGTATTGTGGAGTCCTATATAATATAATGCTGCTCTGTATGGTAAGGTTTCTACCTACAAATTTGGAGTGCTCAAAGAAAGCAAAATCACTCTTCTGTGGTTCAAATTCTTTGACCCATACTCTCAAGAGCAGTATCGTACACATTATGGCTACTCCAGTGCTGAAGGTTTTCAGATGACCAGAAGGACTCTCATAAGGCCTTCCGGAACCAATTTATTTAGTCACTGCAGCCTTTTATGTTAATCTGTGTCTACCTTAAGTATGTACAATTCCTGCCATGTCCTGCTGGTGCCCCATCCCCAGTGATGTACCCAGGGATTGGTGTGGGGGCCAGTCCTGTTTAATATCTTTATTGATGATCAGGATAAGAGGAGCGAGGGCTCCCTCGGTTGCACAACTGCAGGGGGTTCAACAAGGCCAAGATCCTTCCCCTGGGTCACCACAACCCCAGGCAGTGCTGCAGGCTGGGGGAGGAATGGCTGGAAATCTGCCCAGTGGAAAGGCCCTGGCAATGCTGCAGCACGGGCTGAACATGAGCCAGAGTGCCCAGGTGGCCAAGGCATCCTGGTCTGGATCAGCAATTTCGTGCCTGGCAGGAGCAGGGCAGGGATTGTCCCTCTGTGCTCAGCACTGCTGGGGCCTCACCTCCAGTGCTGTGTCCAGTTCTGGGCCCCTCACTGCAGGAAAGGCACTGAGGGGCTGGAGAGAGTCCAGAGAAGGGAAATGGAGCTGGGGAAGGGTCTGGAGCACAAGTCCTGTGAGGAGCAGCTGGGGGTGTTCAGCCTGGAGAAAAGAAGCATCAGGAGAGACCTGATCACTCTACAGCTGCCTGAAGAGAGGTTGTAGCCAGGAGGAGATTGGTTTCTTCTCCCAAGTAACAAGAGATAGGGCAAGAGGAAACAGCCTCAAGTTGTGCCAGGAGAGGTTTAGATGGGATATTAGGAGCATTTCTTCACTGAAACAGTTGTCAAGCATTGGAATAGCTGCCCAGGGAAGTGGTGGTGTCCTTTAAAACACCACCCTGGGGTTCTTTAAAAGCTGTGTGGATGTGACACTTAGGGACATGGTTGAGTGGTGGACCTGGCAATGCTGGGTTAACCATTGGACTCCATGATATTAAGGGTGTTTTCCAACCTAAATAATTCTGTGGGTCTATTCTAGTGCTGGTCTCAGGTTTTGTGTGGCATTGAAGGGGTGCCCGGCTTAAACCACGTGACTGAAGTGCCTTTAGATGTTTTAACTTTTTCTTGCATGCTTAAAAAGGCATTTCAGTGTTCTGAAGTAGTGTATGGGAGCAGTAAGAATGGTGACATTTTATCTCAAGTTTTCATGAGCCTTTCTGATGCCAATGGTGAGGCAGTGAATCCTGGCTGGAACAATGGCTAGCAGGAAGAAGCAGAGAATTTGGGAAGTGTGTTAATGCTTCCCGTGAATATTCCTAACATCCAGTGATTCATGATTCAAATGCTTACTGAGTAACAAGTGGTATCTATTTTTACTGACATTGAAGGGGGTTTCTTTTTTTAATAGGAACAATCTTACAGTCATTTTGGTAGCTTGCAAATTATTGCAAGAAAAAGACTTGGGCAAAACTTGTCTGTTGTTTTTGCAGGTGGAAGAAGCAGCTTCTCACCTCTTGCAAAAATGTAGATTGGATATTAGTTGAAATTCAAGCACAGTGTAACAGGATGAGCTTCAGCACTTAAAGAGGAAAGCTTTATCTCAGTTTAAGAAGCAAGCATTAATGTTGGGTGGCAAATGTGTTCTTCAAAATTTAATGTTTAACCATATTTCTCCTGAATTCATGTAGCTTAAATTTTCAATACAGATGAAGCACAGTAGATTAACTTTTTTGATCAGACTAAATGACTTCAAAGTGAATGTAAAAATACCTGAAAACAAGTATTTCATACCCTCCCTCCTCTAGACATTTGCCTGCTCCTTTGTCTTCTCCATCTTCTGGTGATGCATTACTGGACAGCACCACCTGCCTGGTCCTGCTCAGTCTTTCTGCATCTTCTGACCAAAAAGTGGGTGGTGAGATGGACTAAAGCTCCTGCAGACTCAGCTCCCTGTAAAAACACAGCACCATTTAACACTGAAAAATTCAAGTATCAAGGACTGATTCATTGTTTGGATAATTCATCTTTCAATTCAAACCTTTCCATTGTCTGTAGAAATACTGATGAGTTTGCAGGTTAAACTATTGAATTGAATCATAAGTGCTATAGTTAAAAAAATATTGAGTTACATCTGGTGTTCAAATACTACATGAAATTCTGTTTATGCCATTACTGTCAAAATACAGTTGGAGGTCATCTTTGTATGGTTTCTGTTTGGTTTTTTGTAAGGTCCCCCCACACAGCAGTCTAGGGTTTTTTGATGGTTTATGTCGGGTTCATTTTTCAGTTTCCAAGTATCCTATTGTCCTATTAATTGGAAAGGCTCTGAATTACTAAAATGCAGAACCTGAAAAGCTTACTGTCAACTTGACTTGTCTTGGAAGTTACAGATTTACCTCCACTTGAAAATAGAGATAGGCACTTCTTTATATTCCAAAGTAGGATTTCCATGTCACAGTGTGCATTACTTTATAACATTGAAAGGTTTCATGAATAAAATATACTTAGGCACCCTTTCCTTGCTGATCTGGGGCAGAGGAGCAGAGGTTTGACACCCTCCCCAAAGCTGGCCAGCTGGACCTTGTTTGAATGAGTTCTGCAGTCTCCAGCAACACCTGCTGGACAAAATCGTTAACTGTGCACTGAATTTTTCTCTTTGAAGTGTTTGTGTGCCGGGATGACACTCGACCCTGATCCTTAGAAGGCATTATCTTGTTCTGCAGCAGTGACTGAGCATTCTTGCCAGCAGGAGCTCAGGTAAGCATCTTTTCATTTGTTCATCCCCACTCATCCCTTTGGCTGTGTGGCACCCTCACGATGTGTCCCTATATGTGGTTGGGTGTGTAATCTGTGCATACATTTAATAAACCTTTGTGTGTGATATCTACAAAGATCCTGCTAAAACTGGGCTTGAGGACCCGGGTCTAAACACGGCCAGCAGAGTCAAATCAGGGCTGTGCCTGCTGAGCCCTCCCTTCCTCCAGCAAAGCCTGGGAATCCTCTGAAAGTTCTCAGCTCCGTGAATGAGGCACAGAGAAAGCAGGAGGAAACTGGGCAGGACAGCACTCAGGAAACAGAGGTCCTGCTTCTGTCTGAGCAGCTGGAATTGGATGAAGATTCCATCTTCCCAAAGTATAATGGGATTGGGCTGGGGAAAGGGAGGTGCCCCGAGGAGAGAATATTGCTGTTCCTAATTAAACAGGAAGCAATTTATTATTGTTTAACATGTTGCTCAGAGATCTGAGGTTGTACACGCCTAAAAATGAACTTGAGATTCAAGATAGTTTTGGAAAAGCTGAAGCATTGGTTTCAAAGATCTTCCTTTTTCCAGTCATTTGACTCCCTTATATGAGCATTTAGCAGGACATCTGAATTACCATGCTGGTCTAAACTGATTTCTGTTTGACTCCAGATGAAAGCAGACTAAGTGGCCTGACTCTGATTAATGATCTTCTGTGTATCACTGGGGCTGCTGCCAGACAAATGGGCTAATGAACATAAAACCTGCTGCTGTAGCTGAATTTACACACAGGAAGATTCTACGTGTTCAGCCTGCATCCTGACGGAGAAGATTTGTTCATCTATTGATTTACAGGCAGCAGAAGGCACCACTAATGAAAGTGTTTTCTGCAAGGTTTTGCAGGATAGGAATGGGGGACAGGAGAAACACCTGCTATTCCTGATCTTTAGTAGTCTCACCAACCTTAGGAGGAGATGTTTCTGCCTCGGCAGCTCTTTCCTCTTGCCTCTTTTCACTCTCATCTACTCAGGTGTTAAGATGGGCACAATCTCCCCATACATTTGATGCACTTCTTTTGATCTTGCAGACAGAGTCAAGGCTGGATTGATGGGCCAAGGCCATTGCATGAGGTTCAAAAGGCAAAGTGACAGGTCCTGTCCTTGGGTCACAACAACCCTGGGCAGCTTTCCAGCCGTGCTGTCCACAGCCTGTAGTGCTGCCCGGGGGAACAGAATTTGGGGGTGTTGGTCAACAGGGCCAGAACATGAGCCAGAATGTGCCCAGGTGGCCAAGGAGGCCAAGGGCATCCTGGTTTCTGTCATGAATAGAGTGATTAGCAGGACCGGGTAGGATTGTGCCCCTGTACTGGGCACCTCCAGTGCTGTGTCCAGTCCTGTGAGGAGCAGCTGAGGGAGCTGGAGGTGCTTGCCTGGAGAAAAAGAGGCTCAGGGGAGACCTTATTGCCCTCTGCAACTGCTTAAAAGGAGGCTGTAGGCAGGTGGGAGTCAGCCTCTTCTCCCAGGTAACAGCAATAGGACAAGAGGACATGGCCTTAAGCTGCTCCAGGAGAGGTTTAGATGGGATGTTAGGAAAAATTTCTTCAACAAAAAGGTTGTTAGGCTTTGGAACAGCCTGCCAAGGGAAGTGGTGGAACCACTAGCCCTGGAAGTCAAAAAACACATGGATGTGGCACTGAGGGAAATGGTTTAGTGGTGTGAACATGGCAGTGCTGGGTTAACAGGGCCCAGTGATACTGGGGGTCTTTTCCAGCCTTAAAGAGTCTATGATTCTGACTTCTACATTAATCCTGCTTAAATTTTTTTTTTTTTCCATTGGCTATTTATCTTTCCAGTTTCCATCCCAAAAGATGGTATCAGATGGTTATAGCAGCACACATGGGATTGAATTTCCTCTTCCTCTCTGCAGGTAAGGTCTCTGTGGTGAATCCTGTAACTTGGTAAGAAATACCTTATCAGCTGAAAAGTGCAGAGTAAGATGTGTGTTACCAGGGAGGAATTGAAAGGCAACCTACTGTTTTATCCCTTCACTATGTTGTTTTCTGAAATTTAAATAAAAAATGCATGTATTATGCACATGTGTGTAAATAACAGAAAATTATAGTGAAATAAATGGGCCTTGCTGTAATCCCTTTAAAGATTACTCTGGAAGTTTTAGAAGTGAATGGAAAATTCGCTTCTTTTTTTTTTTTTTTTTAAGGAAAGACTGCACTGCCATTCTGATTCAGCATCTAATGCTACTTCCCGTTTCACCTAAAACTACTAAAATGTTTTAAAATAGCAGAAAAAACAAATTCCTGAGATGGCTTGAGGATTGCATCATGCTATAATGCCTAATGGACTTACTGCTTCTTATGCTTTCTCCCAATGTTTCCTTGAGCTGATTTATGGCAGAATGAGTCTATTCAGAAACGAAGACATTGATAATAAACACCAGCATTCGCTTCAATTTTATTTTCTGCTGAAACATCACTGTGAAGTGGCAGATACTGGAAACACAGTTTGCTGCACAGTTGGCTTAATGGTCTTCTACTTCTGTTTGCTTCCATTTAGTTTTCCTGTGGAGAATGAAAATGACTGGTCTAGCCAAGGCTGGGAAGATTTTCCCTGGGCAAACAATGAGCAGAAAACTGAAGTGCCGGAATTCTTTCCTTGATGTCAGTTTAACTGACTCAGTGGCATAAAACAAAATTAGTAACGGTTCAAGTGCGTAATCTTTCCTCTGGTTAGAACTTCCCTGACAAATACTTATTATTTGGCTAACAAGGAGTAATTAAGCTTCTGCAAAGAGGACCAAGAGAAAAGTGATTGACCCCTCAAGGCTGAGCCTCAGCAGGGTCTAACTAAAGCTCCTTCCAGAAACCGTGAGTCACTCTGTGAGTCTGAGCCAGTTTTCCCTCCCTTCAGTCATGTTTTGAACTGTGGTGAGGAAACAAAATTAGAATAAGCACAGATTTGAATGAAGTTGCTGAGCTCTCAGACAACTCTCAGGAAAAGCAGAAGGATGTGAAGTTGCATCAGAACTTGCATTTGTACCAGGCAAGCAATTTAGAGTTTATGTAGTGCTATCAAGGGTTTTTTGGTTAATTGTGATTGCTGTTAATTAATGTTTAATGAATTACATGCCCATCTTATCTTCAAAGGTTCAGAATGTAACGTCGTCGATAAGCAAAGATCCAGATTAACATATCAAAATGAAAGGCTGCTTAAAATAACTCACATTTTGGGTGTGGATGCAGTTAGTCCTGTAACTTTGTTAAAGCTATTTTGAGTAAGCACAAAAAACAAAGGTTTTGTTCCACAGCAAGTTTGTCTGCATATGAACTTCACTTTACTTCTGGTTTTGCTCAGTTAGTTCAATCCTATAAAAACAATTTTAAATATGAGTATGACTGTATTAAACAATGTACCAAGTTTATGCACAACTTGTAAGTATCCTTTTGATTACCCTACCAAGTGCTGGAGCAGCTGAGCCTTGTAAAAACCACTCATTTTAATGAAACATTTAAGCATGGACTGCTAACCTAGTGACCTGAATGGGACCATTTATATTCTGAGTGGAAAACAAATCCTGTTCTGACAAAGGATTTTAGCATGTCATTTAAATTGGGAATAACAGAAGCCAGCAAAAAGAATGAGGAGAAAATAAAAGGCAGCGCACAGGGTATGGTGGGGGGGGGGGGGTTGTGTTTTTTTTGTTTGTTTTTTTTTGGTTTTTTTTTTGTTTGTTTTGTTTTGTTTTGTTGGGGGTTTTTTTTGGTTGAGTTTTTGTTCATGATTATTTTGTGTGGGTGTGGTGGGTTGTTGTTTTTTACAATTTGTGGTGCATTTTGTTTTGTTTTTGTTTTTCCACAAATCCAAACAAAATAACAAAAATCCAAACTGACAAAAAATCACTGAACTCTGTTCAAAGCAAACTCTGTTCAAAGAGGTTAAGTCCCTGCCATTAGAAGATTCATATGTGAACTACATCAATTGCTTTTCTTCAGTGACTTTTCACAGAATCCAACTGTATTTTAATGCACTTTAATAAGGATGTTCTGTGTTTACTCATGACCTTGTGGGTGCTCAGCTACCAACTTATCTGCATATATAAAAGTTGCCTCTTTCCTTCTTAAGTGGAATAGCTGTATTCTAATTGGAGAAATGCTAATGTATTTCAGGATGGCAGATATTTCTGGTAATAGTAACAGCTATAATGTTGACAAATCAGATTCTTTAGGAAATTTAATAAAAAAAGTTTTTAATGTTTATCATATAGTTTATCACACTATCCATCTTGAGCAAAAAGCCTAAATAATTGTTTGTGGATTCCAAAGTATGATTGTTTTGTTTTTTTTTTGTTTGGGGTTTTCTACTTTTTTTTCACTGACTGATTGTACCACAGGATTTTTTTGGGCAGCTCCTATGGGGTACCTGCAGTTATACCCCTGCCTGCCCTGCCCTTTATCTGAAAATGACAGTAATGGGTTCTGTTGTGAACATCCTTTATGTTTGGCAATAGAAACAATATATAGAGTTGTTTCCTTGTATGAAAATTCTATAATAGCTTGAATGACCAAAATGGTGTAAATTTTCCATGGGCAGGATCTGCATGACGTGCTGCACCTGGATGATGCTACAGAGCCCTGGGTCCCTGAAGGAATGTAAGGTTATTTACTCTGTTCTCTCCATTATAATGCTGGCTGCAATAAATGGTATTTTAAGTGACACTTTAGAATCTGAGTGGCTTTCTTACTGGAATCACAAACCAGCACCACCTGGTACAAAACAGTCATCAAACTATATCAGCCAGAACTATTTCACTTGGAGTGCTATTTTTGTTCTGATGATGCAATTGACTGAAGACTAAAATTGGGCAAAACCTCATCTTTTCCCCCTCCTGTTTATCACGTGTCTTGAGTTTCGGATCTTAATGGTCCTGTGTGAAATCCATGAAAATAAAACTTTAGCATGATCATGGGCTGTGTTCTGTGAATGACAGTCACATGCAGTGCAAAGCAATGTATGCGGGTTTGACACAGAAAAGAGTGAGCTTTTCCATCAGTTGCAGAAAATAGTGCATGCAGGAGTATTTTTTCTCAGCCTTCATCAGTCAGTAGGTGTTAGAGAGTTTTGCACCTTCTTATGCTCAGACCATGCCCATCATCCCTCACTTCTTCTCCCTCCTTTTCTCCAAAATAAGCCCACAGAGATTCTCTCAGTGTGTGCCTCCTGTTTGGGCCTAGAGCCTCAGTGCTTTTGGGGTTTGGATCCTTGCTGTGTAGCTGATGATTTATGGTACTTGCTGTTCAGATTGAAGTGTTGAAGACACCCACCAAGTTGTACAAAAAT
>JAHLSL010000073.1:6181132-6201677 GCA_025920805.1 Petroica traversi
GCCGGGGCCACACCGGCACTCGGGGCTCTCGGTGTTCTCCCGGGCGCTGTAAATCGCGTTTTCCCCGCCGGGGCTCTGGTTCGTCCCCCGGCATCGCTGCCCCCGCGGGCCTCGGACGCCCTGGAGCCCGGGCAGGCTGATTTTTATTCCGCCCAGGCAAGCGCTCCGTCCTCCCCGAGATGTCAGTGCACAAACCCTTGTTGTGCTTCTGGTCCGCTTTCAACCACATGTCCTTGCTACCCTTTCTGGCCAAAATCTTTTGAGGGGTAGCCACAAGGTCCCATCTATAGGGGTTGGCTGCGTCCAAGTGAAATTCACAGCTTGCCAAGGAGAGAGAGAGGTTCCACAGTGCCCTCTTATTTGGATATAAACAGGAGAATTAGTCAAGAGGCTCCAACTGTGCCATTCTTTCCTTAGCTTATACGCTGAAGTAGTGTTTGTGCTCTTAAAAGAGCTCTCAGGCAGCTCGCTGAATCCAGTCCCATCTTGGCCCTGCTTTATGGGACTGTCTTGGCCTGGGAATAATAGCAGGAATCTGGCTAAATAAATATTTTGAATAAGAACGCAACACCTGTTGACGTTCGAGACTGTGGGTCCTTGTGCTCGGTGCTGGGGCTGCGTGGGCACAGCATCAGCCGAGGTTTGTGCCTTTTGCGGGATTAACTCCACGGGCGACAGTGCCCGTGCTGTGGGTGGCATTTCCAAGCACGGATGGTCGCTCATGGAAGTTATTTTTAGCATTTTGTAATGGGGGTCCGGAGCAGGCAGCGTGCTGCAAGCAGCCTGTTCCTCTTCTCCTTTTCTCCTCCTGGGCTGCTCGGGCTGTGAGATGGAGCCGAACTCGGCCAGGAGTGACTGCGGGGCAGGAATTGGGCGAGACGCCAGAGCTGGCGGTGAGATCGAGCTGAAAGTGTGTGCAGGTCCCGGGTTTTTTCGCAGGGGGTATAAATGAAAGTGAGTATTTGTGTTCCAGTGTTGCAGGACGAACTGAAGCAGGTTGCAGAGAAGCTTTTTTTTTTTTTAATTGTCCTGCTCTTTATAGGAATCCTGTTTTCCTGTCATACTGCCTACCACGCCTTGTGTAATCTGTGCACTCACCTGAGTATGATGTTGTGCCACCCAGTGCAAAATCTCTCAAGATCCACAGATGCTGGACTGAATGAAATGGCTAGAGAAGCTGCCAGTGTGCTGGTGGGCTGGTTACAGCTGCTCTCTTGGTGTCATCAAAAAAAGCAGGGCTTTGTCTGTTAGTGCAGTTTTGCCTGTGACATAAAGGCTCCTGTGGGAAGTGTCACTTGGAGGAGCTGGAAGTGCAGAAACAATTCTGAAATGAAGCTGCCACCTTCTGTGGCCACCAAGAATTAGTTTTCACAGGAAGAAGTGTTCTTACATAGACTTTTTGTGGCAAATGCTGAATGTGGTGTCAAACTGATGGTCCTGCTGGGGTGAAAAGGTGTGCATGGTGGCAGGTAACACATGGATGTGTTAAGAAGGGCAGGCAGGACAGCAAAAGAGAAGTTGCTATCTGTGTTGTCCTGAGAAGGTGTTTCACAATGAAATGTTTCTCATCCACATTACCATGAGGGAGACACAGCACTCCTGTGAAATGGAGAGATGATGCTTGGAGATCAACAGGTTGGCAGAGATCTGTGATAATAGAAGAATATGCTCAGTAATTTAGTGGAACTGCAGTTTTTTAAAAAAAATGATAAAAGCCTATTTGTTCTGTGAGGATGGCAGTGTTTTAACCTGCTGAAGTCTTCCTTCTCAGTAAGAAAACTTACTGGCCATGGGTGTTTGGTTTGTGTAACCCAGTATAATGTGGAGCTGTTGTGTTGCACGGAAGTTCCTAAGGATAATACATTTGGTTAAAGGAAGTAATTTGTAGTTACTCTGCCTAGAAGTGACCTTTGAGCCTTCCATAAAAATAATTAACTTTAAATACTATGAGAGAAATACATGTGTGTGTGTTCTGTAGCTGAGGCCCTATTGTGAAGGGTTTGCATCACTCATTTGTTTTCAATAGATCTAGAGCAGATGGATGGAGGTGAGTCAGTTGGATTTGTTTTGTAGTCTGGAGAAACAGCAAATGCTTGAGGGCAAAAATGGGACTTGCTTGGAATAGTAGGAATATCATGAGATATCTTTTATCTATTTGTATCTTTTGTATATGTTCCAAGCTGCTGAGAGAGGAGACAGTCAATCGGTCCTCTGTGTCATTTTGAATATTATCTTCTTCCAGTATACACTAATTTGTTTGTTTGTTTGTTTGTATTTTTCTACTTTTTTTCAACTGGTAATCTTCAGAAGTTCTACTGTTATGCTGGCTGCAGCTTTTAGGCTTTTTTTTCTACATCAGCAGAAACATTTGTGTTCTGTTCTTAAATTACAGCTTTAAAGCTGGACACAGTCATTGTTATGCCAGTGTGTTTTGGCACACTCAAGCACTGATACAACAAGGCTCAGGTGTAAGTTCTGTGTATAAAGTTACAGCTACTGCTGTGATTCCAGCACGAGCTACATGGAAATTACTTCCTTTCCTACATTTAGATCCAGTTTCATCTTTCTTGCAATCTGCAATTTTAAAATTAACTTGTTTTAGAACTTTCTCTAAGGTGCCAGCATTGAATCTGCTTTTTATTTGGATCTTGAAAAACTGGTTTTAAATTTAGTTCCACTCGACAGCCAGCAAAGCTGATTGTAGTGTGTGTGTATGATCAGATCTTGGAAAGATCCACCAAGCTTTCACACTCTCTCTGGAAGCTCTTCCACACATTGCTTTGTGACTTGCCTCTGCTTAGGCAGTGGGTTTGTTTTGGTATTGTTTTATTTTACATGCTACATTGGGGTGGATATTCTAAGTCTTGGGGTCTTGGGTTGCTGAATGATACCTGCAGAATGTGGATGGTGAGCCACTTGTGAAATACTGTCTCATTCAGGCCTGTGTTATGACTTTGGGTGACCAAAGCTGCTTGTCAGGCTTAGAAAATTTATATCCTCATAATCTGGGGTGTTATAGGATTTTTATACCTCTTACCTTTGCTCTGCCTTTCCACTAAATGTGAAGTCAGTGGCCTTGCGGGAAGAGGAAGAATGGTGTAATCAGGGGTGAGAGGGATGGTCGCTGGAGAGGAAGACCTTGAACAATGTAGCGAGGCAGGGGCAGGATTGGGAGCCTGGCTGAGTGGGCAGGACCCCGGCAGGACAATCGGCTTTGTGCAGCGGTGGAGGGGGTAGGAAATTACTCACTGTGACTCACGGGGAGAGGGTCCTGCATGGTGCTGTTAGCGGGGCTCAGAGTGAGGGTATTGGGGAGCCATGAGGAGTCCTGTCTGTGAGGTGTGAGGGAGGGATGCTGCTCTGCCAGAAAAGCCCAGGCAGCTTGGGGACTGAAACAGGGAACATGAGGAATCCTGTCCCTGAGGTGTGAGGGAGGGATGCTGCTCTGCCAGGAAAGCCCAGGCAGCTTGGGGACTGAAACAGGGAACATGAGGAAATGACGGGGCCATGATGCTGTACTGAAGAGCAGCAGCTCCCAGTGGATCAGCAGCCTGTTTAACCTTGAGCCAGCAGTGCCCAGGTGGCCAGGGCAGCCAGTGGCATCCTGGCCTGGATCAGCAATAGTGTGACCAGCAGGATCAGGGCAGGGATTGTCCCCTGCACTGGGCACTGGTGAGGGCACACCTCAAGTGCTGTGTTCAGTTCTGAGCCCCTCAGTTTTGGAAGTACACTGAGGTGCTGGAGCAAGTCCAGAAAAGGGCTCAAAGGTGCTGAAGGGTCTGGAGCACAAGTCCTGTGAGGAGCAGCTGAGGGAGCTGGAGGTGTTCAGCCTGGAGAAAAGGAGGCTCGGGGTGACCTTACCACTCTACAGCCGCCTGAAGAGGTTGTAGCCAGGAGGGGGTTGGTTTCTTCTCCCAGTCAACCAGCAACCAGACAAGAACTTAAGCTGCACCAGAGAAGGTTCAGGTTGGACATTAGGAAGAATTTTTTCACAGAGGGGCTTGGTGAGATATTGGAATGGGCTGCTCAGGAGGTGATGGAGTCCCTGGAGGTGTTCAGTGAAAGATGGGACATGGCACTCCATGCCATGGTCTGGTTGATACAGTGGTGTTCAGTCATAGGTTGAACATAATCTCAGAGGTCTTTTTCAGCCTAATTGATTCTGTGATTCTGTTTTGTCGAGTGGTTTCAGGGAAGATGTAGGAGATGTGCAGTGCATGGAGTGTGTTTACAGGGAGCTCTTCCTAAGGGCTGGGAGCCCCAGGACAGAAAGGCAATTCCCTTGGCAACCTGGGCAGATGCAGGCTGACACCAGCATGTGACAGGGGCCAAGGGGGATTTTGCAGATAGTGAAGGCAAAAGGAAGGGTGAGGTTGTTGAAAATGGTGATGAGGGGTGTGCAAGTGCCCAGGGGTGAAAGGAGCAATTGAAGGAACAGGAGGAGGTGATGTAGGCAAAGGGCACAAGTGTCAGGAAACTGGGCTGGTGGAGGCTGGGCTGGAATACACTCATCCATCTGGGAAAGAGGCTGCTGCAGTAACCCCAGCATTAAATAATGATGCTCCAAAAGGGGTATCTGCTGCCTGAGTGGATAAGGAAGCTGTATCTTGGGGATGAGGTGATGCAGGATATGGTGTGTTTATGATGTACCCTGGATGAAAAGGTGCTTGTGGTGAGTGGCTTATATGATCTACTTTAACTCTGGTCATAAAAGAAAAAGGGAAAGTGCTTGTGAGTAGCCTTATTTTGGCTGGCTGGCTGCTGACATGGATGTTGGGGAGAGATGAGCCAAGAATGTCTTGGAATGAATTCACACAAAGCCACTGAATGGAGCTGTCAGGATCTGGGATGCCAACATTTTAAAATCTGAGACGGGGAGTGGGAAGACCCCCCTGAAAGATGGAAAAGAAAAAGAGAAAACTACCAAAAAGCTGACAATAGCTGCTGCAGGATTAGTCTGCCCTGGTAATGCTCCCACTGTCTTCTGGGCCAAATTTTTGTCACTGAGCAGTAAGTAGTCTAGCAGATCTTCCCTCTCCCTGTAGAAATGCAGATCATTTTTATGGACATGGTTAAATGGAACTACTCAGATGGTAACAATTCGACACGTGCTGAAAGTTTTGAAAAATGAGAATTAAGAGGGGAGCAGCTATGGCAGAGTAGACCTGAAGGTAAAGCAGCATGAAACAGGGCATAAATAAAGTAAATCTAAACTCTGTGATGACCTTTGATGTTCAGCTTGCTTCTGTTTGGAGCAGAACATCTTCAGTGTTGCCAGGAAAAGATGGGATGCCACCAGGCATCTTTCTTACAAAACTTTTCCTTGAAAATGAAGGAATTGTACCTAAAGTGCAGTGGTACCATGAACCCTGTGCAGGCTGCTTCAGTGATCTCAGACTCCAGTTTGGGCAGCCCAGCTGTACCCATGAACTGCAGCAGAGATGTGGCTGTGGGCTGGGGCAGGAATTGGCTTTGGCATGAAGGTAAATTGTGAAATGTGGCATCCAGAGCATAATCAACACTGAAGGAGAAAGCTGCCTGGCAGCCCTGGGGCACTGGGGGAATAATCCTGGCTGGTGCAAAACTTCCTCATGGTTCATGTAGCTACTGCAAGGCAAGGTGATTTTTTTTGTACACCAATTACCCTAGTGCTTAGCTAGGTGTTGTTTTTTTTCTTCTTTTTAATTGTTAATGAACATGAAGTATCTTGTGGTCCGGATAATGTGGTTTGAGAGAGCAAAACCAAAGCAAATGAGACCTCAGGGCAGAATTTTTCAGGCTTACCCTGCAAGTGAAGAATTCAGCTGGCACGAGGCCCTGTTAGAGAATTGCAGGCTTTGGCAGGCACCAAGGAATTTCCTGAGTTATGAAAAGAGAGCACTGGGCACAGGAGAGATTGCAGATAAGGCAGATCTTAGAAAATCATTGAAAGTGGAATTCTTTCCTGGCAAATTGGTCACTTGATGTGGAAACTACCTAGGTTTCTGAAAGCCCAAGCACAGCAAGAACACGAAGAAAAGGAGAAGGCAAATATGTAGAAAGGACATGACAAGGAAGTGTTTTATTGAGACTTTTAATTTACTTTGGTAGAAAAGTGCAGTCAGTCATACTATTAGAATATTTCTATTAGCTGAGTATTTTTTTAGTTATAGTATTAGCAAATACAGTGTGGTTGGAAAATAGTGATCATCTCTCTCTCAGAAATTCAAGAATCCCTCAGGCTTCTATAAATAACAACAGAAGCCTTAAATAGAAAGGGAAACAAGCATGATAGTACATTCCCCCAACCCCATATATAAATCACAGGGATCCAAATACTTGGTCTGATGTGATGGTTAGAGATAAGGATAGATTGAAGTGAAATATACTGTTGATGGGGAGTGGTGTCAAAGGTGATAACTTCTAAATGATCTTTTGCTGCTTTAGGAAGTGCAGCTTTTGTAGTGGTATGGCTGATGCTGTTGTTTAACTGTTTTTAAATTTCTACACCTTATTAGCTCTAATGCCTTAGCATTGCATCAGGGAAAATATGTATTTCTCATGGAAAAATCTCCTTTTCTAAAAGCAAGTTTAACTTTGGAGATATGTAAAGAGGAATTCTCCTCTGAATAGAACATACGTCTTGGGCTATCTTTGTAGTATTCTCTGCTAACTAAGACTTAGATTCTGCTGTCTCTTTATCATGCATCAGAAGAGCAAATTTTCTCTTTTCTTGGGGGCAGGTGGGTGGGGGAAAGCCCAGACACTTCAAGTGTGTAGCTTTGGTTTGATTTCCTAGGCTTTGACAACTTCAGACTTTCACTTCTTCTTTTACAACTGCTCCATCTTTGACCACTTTATGTCTACTCACCTAAATAGACATGTTTATAAATTTTCTGCACATTTGTTTTTTTCCTCTTTTCTTTTTGCATCATTTGGGTATGTTTTTTTTAAAATTCTATATAAAACCCAGAATTCATTTGCATTCTGTTTCATACAGTTGTTGATCTAAAAAAAATTGTAATACTGGCAGCATACCTTCTCGAAAGATGTGATCTGTTTTACCTCTCTGTAATTTTTTTTTTAGTTGTATTTTTTGCCATTGTTACATTTTTTTCCAGGCCAACCATGGCAGGGCACATGATGTTAAATCCTTTACCCAGCTCATGTTGGTGGTACCTGATCTTCAGAGGCTCAGCTCTGCATGGTGCCAAAGGAGAGGGCTCCCCAGTGCTTGTTACAGGTCTGGCCTGACTCCAGACTGAGTGAACAGCAAAAGGAATGGTGGTTTTGCCTTTTTTTGGGAAGTGCTGGTGGCAGAGGAGTCACCACCGCCCAGGCTCTGCCTTGCTGTTGGTTCCGAGGTGTTGGTCAGTGCTTGCAAAGCTCAGCTCAGGCTGGAGAAGTTGATATATCAGTTAGTTTTCAGTAATTCAGTACTTCCTTAAAATTAGTCAAGTGTGGAGTCTCTTCTTGAAGGTCATTTCTCAAGAACAGACATGAGTGTTAGTGGGTGTCAAGTTTGTGACATACTTCATGCAAATAGGCTTTTAAAATAAAAATTTGAGAAGCACACCTAAACCCTTCCCCTTTCTGTAACATTACTTTCCTTTGCCAACTGAAACATGGGGTCAGTGTTAAAAAGCAGCCCAAAAGCAAGCAGCTGAGAGACATCCATAGTTAATGCTTTAATTTGAATAGTCTTTTCTTTGTAAACTAAAGCTATGTAGTGAGTTGTATTCTTTGTTACTCATTTTCACTAGATATAAATATTTATAATTTCTAAGGCTAGGTGTTTGTGGTTGTTTTGATAGCTATCTGTCTCCACTCTGCAATCATTGCTCTGGTGTTCCTGCATGCCTCTCCTGGTTTTCAGCTCCATGGGTATTTATATATGTACAAAGGGGAGCTTGTGTAGCTGCATTTGCAGCTCTCTAGGCTGGAGCTCTCTGTGCTCACATTGCTTCTCTAGCAGGCAGCTCTCTGAAACCATGGAATCAGGATGTTTTAGTCACGTTTTGCTTTCTGACAAAACTGTGTGGGACAGAACTTGTGGTGACATCAAAGTGTCACTTTGCACACGGTTTTGGAGTCACAGGTCTGCTCTGGAGGGAGCACACCCTGGTTAAGGCTGACAGTAGTGTCACTGGTTTCTCTTCTGTTCTTAGGTCCTTTCTCACAACTTGTGCACAGTGTTAAACGTTCCCCATGATCCAGTGGCCTTGGAAGAGCACTTCAGGGATGATGATGAAGGGCCAGTTTCCAATCAGGGTTACATGCCATATCTAAACAAATTCATCTTGGAAAAGGTAAGTTTTGAATTCTCATGTTCTGTGCTTTCTTGTATCAGCTTTTGCAATTAGAGTGCCTTTGCAGTAACTGGTGCATGCAGGAGGCTGCTGCTCGAGTGGAGTCCCTGGTTGAGAGTTTGTCTGTGGGATCCCCATGGGGCAGCTACTCTGGAAAGCCTAAAAATGGAAGGGTGCACTGTTCTCTACCTCTTCTCTCCTTGGTTTCTATTTCCTGTTACATCTGGCCCTTGCCTAAGCTGTGTTCATGCAGAACTGTGTTCATATTAATAAAGCACCTCAGCTTGAATTTATCTGAAAGTGTTGGAGCTGTAGGTTGTCCCACTTTATGCTACAGCTATAACAAAACATTGTCACAAACTCCTTTGCAAACAGAAAGGGCAAAAATATCTTCATTGTTTGTCACAAAATATTTTAATAAGTAGATCCCTTCAGAGAGTTACAGTGGGTGACCTTAGGGCTTGTTGTGAACTTTTGTCTTGCAGGTTCTTTCCTTTCATGTCTGAGTGTTCTTCAGTCTTCTGTTATGCCTTGTTTTGAGAGAAACTTGGGAAAGCCAGCAGGGTTCCTGTCCTCTCCTCTCCATCACGTTCTAAAATAGGCAGTCACTGGGCTGGAAAGTTAAGAAACCCCAAACAATGATCTTCCTGCTTTTTTCTGTCACATACTGGGCTGCACAGCAAAAGCAGCTCACGTGATGGTGGAAACATCAGCTTCAACACCTCTCACACTCTTGAGGGCCAGCCCCAGAAGCCCCAAATGTTGGTGTTGTGGCTGCAGAGATACAGAGCTGTTTGCTCTGTTTTATTACATGAAAAAGTCTTGAACTGATACACTGCTTAGAAGTCCAATGCAGCAATTGCAGATGATGCAAACTACTGAATCCCATTTGCTCATTTTTGCTGTGTCATTTAAGAGTGATGGAAAATGTGATATATATATCTATCTTATCAGCTTCTCTGCCTCTGTAATCTGTGTTTCTCTCATACCCAATGAGTACAGAGATGCCCCAAGAGTGTCCAGTTTGATGTGTGGGGTTTTTTTTGCCTTTAATACACATAAAGGTACCTCATTAATGTCTTGGTTGTTTGATGCTGAAGAATCCTGCTTTGTCCCTAAGAAGTTGGGATCTCATTTCTGCTTCATCTTGGCTGTCTGAGATCCTGAAAGATTCAATGGAGACCAGGCTGTTTGTATACAAATTCTGGGAAAAAAGAAAAGGCCTTAATTTATTTTGACCAAAGGATTGCAGTGGGAGAGGCTGAACCACAGTGGGTTAATATTCTTTGTAGGCAGTAGCAAGCCATTAAATAAAGAAAACTCGAAAGAGATATATATGGCTTTTTCAATTATAAAAATGCTTTATTGTTAAAGGGTGTTTAGGGAGAATAGTTATGGAAATGAAGAGCAAAATTGCATTTAAGTAACGCTTTTATCTGAAAATTACAGACCTGGCTGTGTAAGTGAGTAGGGATGGAAGGGAAGAGCATGACTGAGTATAGTTTCTTGTGTTGTTTTATTTATATACTGATCTGGCTTCCAGGGATTGCCTGATATATCCATATCATCAGTTAATCCTAAAAGATGAAAGTGTTAAAGAACAGGATTAAATTACCTGTAACTTCCTGTTATTTGATACCGACTAAATGCTCGTAAACAAGAAAATTAGTGAAGTTGTTTTGACAGAAGGTTATCTTTTTGGACGGGAAAAATCTTGTGTGTGACTTCTTTTAGAGAAGAGTTTACATCAGTGCCAAAAAACATGCAGAGGGATGAAGTCACTGATTCATTGCGTGTCTCCTTTGTTTAAAACAAACAAGCAAAAAAAAAAAAAAGCAAACAAGAAACTCCTTTTTTCTTTATTTTTCCAAGGCATAATCTGGTCTTTTAGATGGGGTGATTGTAGAAAAATTGCTGTTAGTATATTCCAGTAAGCAGAGCTACTAAAGAAGGAGTGATGCTTTATATTCCAGATACACAGGAAGTTCTCTCAATTTCCAGTCATTCATCTTATGGTGAATTAATTGATTCAAGCAGGAGCCACTGGTTCAGGAGAGGTTTTTTGTTCTTAAGGTATTCTACTTTAAGACATTCATAAAATGTTTAAAAAATGATTTCTTAAATTTCTTTTACAATAGATACATAACTGTGACTTAGAATTTTATTAAGAGGACTTTGTATCCTTTGGAAATACCTTTTGTTGTACTCTTAAATGCAGTTGTAACTTTCTGTGGTTTTTTTTGGTGCTAATTTACCCTGCAATAAAGGCTCTTTATATAGAACCAAGAAATCATCAAGAAAGGGACACTTGTCAAGAAAGACAGTGTGGATTCACTGGAACTAATTTCCTCTATCCACATAGGTAACTTCAATAAATTATTTGAGTAATTAGTATTGCCTAATTGATGATTTCCAGTGTTATGCATCTTGTTACTCAGCAGATAGGTGAATCTAGGATATTCTTGCATCTTTCTTGTTCTGTAAATATGTCTTTCAGGAAGGAGCTGTGATTTGCCAATGTAATGTCTTCAAAATCTGTTTTACTTGGTTCCTTACCCATATTTTAGCATGTTCTGTTATTTGCAATGTATATCTTTAAATCCCAATTGAAAAGATTTCCTTTTCAGTGAGGGCAATGGTGGTATTTTCCAGCAGGCCTTGTTTAGAGCAAGGAAGAGTCATGGTGTGGGGAGACAAAGAAGGGCATTGTTCAAACCTCAGGTTATCTCATCTTCCAGGCAACTTCATGAGTGCAAGTTTCACTACCAGTGCTTGTTATATTTTTGGAACTGTTATTTGGAAGAGCCAGGGATTGTGTGCTGATGTAATTATTGTCCTGAATAATTCCTAAACAGCATCTCTGTTCTGGATGACACGTGGGCCCCACAAAGTGAATTTCAGAGTCAAGTCTGGATTCTGGAAAAAGGGCTTACCTGTCTCAAGTGGGACTGCTGGCACTGTGGGACCTACTGCCCTGTGCCAGAATGGTTCTCAAACCTCCTGCTCAAGGTGCTGCAGCCCAGTTTTGCTGTGTTAGCAGAACCTGTGCACCACCAGGACATTTCCAAGGTGGAACTGCTCACCATCAGCGTAGGAAAAGCACTTTTAGAAAAGAAGTCATGGGTCATTTGGCAAGTTGGAGAGGACAGACAGAAAAACCACAGACAAGAGTAGCCAAGGCCAATAGAACAAAGAAGAAGGAATCCTGATTTTTAGCCTTTCATCCAGAGGATGTTTGTTTGTTTATCAAGTGGTTCATTTAAAATCTGTGTTTCTTTTGCAAACAAGACAGATGCTGAAATTGTGGCTGTAGCAGCTCTGGCTCCTACAGCTGGTCCCTAATTCAATGCACAGCTGAAGCCTCTTGCATCTCACTCGTGGCCTCTGCAAGCATGCAAAGTCTATGGTTTTTGTTCATACTCTCACTTTTATGCCTGGAGACTGTTCTTGTCATCAGGTTGATTTCTTGTTTACTTCTTTCTTTTTTTATCTTTTTTTTTCTCTTTTCCCCCTCCACCCCCATCAGTTCATTGACTTCCCATGCCTGTCATTGCCAGTGTGATGTGGTCACTATATTTGACCACTTATCTGACTGGGTAGGAAATCATACAGTTTGCATTGGAGTTCTTGAAGCATCTAAGATCTGTGGTTTGGCTTATCATGAAAAAAATCACTGACCATTACTGGTCTCACTGCTACAAGAAGTACAAGAACTTGTTTCTTAGACATGATTTCCAAAATCTCAAAGGGCTTCCATTGCATGCCTTTATCAGTTACACACTGGTAAAGAAATAGCACTGCTAAGTTGTGGGGAGATAATAAATGCATTTGTTTTATAACTTAAATGAGGGTTTAGAAAGAAAACAGCTTTTGCCTATATAAATAATTCACAGATCTCTAGGTGCAGTTACTGGGTATGATAAAGGATAATGAAAACGAGGAATTTTTGTGTCAATGAGGTGAAGATTTGCAAGCCTGAGAAAAAGCAAAGATTTTCAGTGGATTAGCATTTAAGAATAAATTATTCTGTGTTTATGAATACCTTGGGAGAGTTAGTTTGAATATTGTAAAAACATATTAAAGGTCCTTCCCAGTTGTTGCTCCAATATTGCTTTTAGCATATCCACATGTGGATTTGGCTGTGCTGTATATTTGCTGTATAAAAATCTCAGTAAGTCAGTGCAATAGGAGGGCAGCTGGAGCTAAGGCAGTTCTGGAGATGGTTTGGAAGCCACCACTGATGTGCTAGAGGAAACACAGAGTGCACTGTAGCCTCCTTTCCATGCAGTCAGGGTGTTATTAACTCAACCCAAAATTGAGGGTTGGATGTCAGTTTTGCTGGGAGACATTTCTTATTTTACTCGGTGCTGGAAGTCAGACTAGGTTGTTACAGTGCTCTTTTGGGCCTTGATGTTTCATGCAAACTACAATTTTCTCACTGCTTTTTGTATGATGAAACCTGACAGACTTTGTCTGTCTGCTATTCTGTGCCATTCGTGCATATCAATTTCTTTGTTCTTCAATTTCTTCTCTTTAGGTTCAAGGAAACTTTGACAAAGTTGAATTCAACAGGATGTGCTGGACTCTCTGTGCTAAAAAGAACCTCTCTAAAAGTCCCTTGTTGATTAGTGATGAAGATGCATTTAAAGTGTGGGTCATTTTTAACTTCTTGTCAGAAGACAAATACCCTTTAATCATTGTACCTGAGGAGGTAAGAAACAAAAACTTAAGCTCTTTAACACCAGTTTTCCTAATGTCCCAGTTGAACTGTGTTAGTGTGGTACTCTCTAGACGTGTAAGAGGAAATATGATGTAACTTGAAATTTTTATTCCCCTCATTTAGTATTGAAATAGATGCATTTCTCTGTCTTCCAGGGTGCATATATGGGGATTTCCACAGGATACTTGAGATATTGGTAGCTCTGTGTGTCTGTCACTTAAACAGCCTGGACTAAACAGGACGTGCATGGATATGATCTTTAATCACTGCACTTAGAGGTGGTTACAATTTTGCAAGGTCAATACATCAATGAGATTCTGAAAAAAAAAAGCCCCCATATGTTCTGTTACTGTGACTTGCAAGATGAGTCTTCAGTCTCATGTCACCCTCCTGATGGAAAGGACAGTACAAAATTTTCAGGTGTCTGTTTCTGATCAAAACCAGCCAGCCCTGTACAATCTGGAGGGAAATGTCTGAAGGAATAACACCAGAGAGATCTCTTTATACATTCAGTTCCTAAACAAGTATTGGCAGCACTCAGATAGGTATTTTAAGCCTAAAGCAAGATTTTGGTATCTCCACTGTTCTCCCCTTTGGGATGGGTGGGGAAGGAAGCAGAAAGATCAGAACTGCTGGCATAAATAATCCCTTCCAAAACTGTGTACACAAATCCCAGTGGTTTGCAGTTCAGCACTGGAGGACTGAATAATAACTATTTGCAAATTGTTGAACAAGCAGGGATCAAAAGAGTCTGATTAGGATGCCACTAACAACAAAACTGTTGGACTCCAAGGTGTTGTGCCAAACCCTCAAGTACTGATAACTCTCCTATCAAAAGAAACTGTTCAGTTTTGCTTTCTCACTCACTTCGTAGCAGGAAACTTTCACTCTGTACATTTCTGGTTTTGCCAGGCTGGCCCATGGCAGGGCTCTGCCTGGCATGGTGCATTCCCATGAGAAATGAGACAATCTTGCTTTCTTTCCCATTTTTTTCTGTTGGTTCTGGGAAACAGGGATCATGGTTATAAAAACTAATATAGCTTCTTTCTTAGTGGTGCCAAATTTGACTTTGGTAGGTCAGAGCCACTAATAAATGCCTCAGATCCAGGTCTCTGGTTTGTCAGTGTGTTCCCCACTGTGCAGCCTGGCTTACCTGAGGGCAGACATTTCACATCTCCTAAATTGCTGGCATGGTTAAAGCTTCAGCCCTGCCAGCTCTGGGGTGTTGCTCCCCACTCCTTCTCCACCAAGCAAGCCCCAGACTGGTGCTGCCTTGTGTAGCTGCTGCCAGGTAATGGCATAATGTCTGTGCTGGCAGATGTGCTGCAGAGTCAGCTCTTAGCTGAGATTTTCCACATTTCCAGATTTGGTATGTGCTGTTGTTCACTTTCCTTCCCATCCTTAGTGTCCAGGTTTCGCCTGTATTGTTCTTCTACTTGGATTGTTTAAAAAATTCTGATTATGGAGCTGTGTCTGTGTCTCCTTGCTTACAGCAAGATTTAAATTGTGCAATTTGTTTAAAGAAAGCTTACAGAGCCTGACTGACAAAGAAAGGCTGCTGTGTTCTTATCATACACAATGCCTGTATTCACTCCACCTTCACCCAGACCACACAGGTAATGTAATCAGCCATGGAGGAGTGCTCTCTGTGGAACACACTCCTTTCTGGATTGCACTGCTCCTGCATCATGTTCTCTGTACTTCCAGAGAATTTTGTATTTACTCATCTATGCTTTACATAAAATTCCCAAAGTAAAAATGCAAAGTCTCAATTTCAGTCAGTTTTGCTTTTTCTCAGATGTTTTTGTATCTGTATTTTTTGCAGATGATGTATAAAGTGAGGGGATTTTTACAAAGTGAAGGAGAGGAGAAGGGGGATGGAAGCAGTGCTGTTTGTGCTGTCAATGTTTTGCTGAGAGCAGTGTAAGCCTCTCATGTGTGACTCCAGCTTGCCACCCAGGGAGCAGGCTCTCCTGCCCTGCCCCTCTGCTGCTCTTATCGTTGGCTGAGAACATTGCAACACACAATCTACAGCAGTTTCTGCCTTAGAGATCCATCTGTTTGTGTGGGATCCAGCTGTTTCCCCTCCTCCCTCCCTTCCACATTGTTGGCTTTTGGTTTGGTTTCTTTTTTTTTTTTGTTTCTTCTCCACTTTCTTCCACTGAGAAACTTGCCACATACTTTCAGGTTGGAAGGGTGATCCCTTGAAGATTTTTGCATCCTGTCTTGAAAATTACAAGACTACTTTGGTCTCCAGTGAATGTATTAACCCAGCTTCATGTAGCTGTTATGATGCCTTTTCTTCCTCCTTGGAGGAGCTGCTCTTTGAGGCATGCTTGGGAGTCTGAATTTCCTCTTTTTTTTTTTCTTTTTGTAATTTTAAAAATGAGATAAGTGGTTTCTGCAGTCATTTCATAGATTTCATATCTGGAAAAGCCTCTTGCTTGAGTGCAGTTTCACCTTATTTGCACTGTGCTGACTAAATATTGAAGCTTCCTTCTTGTCAGTGTCACATAGTTTTGCAGTAGGGCTGCTGTGCTGGGCCGTTCCTGTGAGACAGCTGAATGTGGTGGGGGTTTTACCCCATCTACAAAATGCAAAATCTTGATTCCCTGCCCAAGTGGAATGGGCAGCAAATGGGGAATGACTGCAGCTAATTCAGAGAAGGGAAAAGGCTGCTTTGGAAAGGAATCAGAGATGCAGGCTGAGAATAGTTTTAGAAAGAGCAAAGTGAGGAAAGGAGTTACCAGGAGAGAATCTGAAAGCAGTGGAGAGGTGACACAAGGGCCAGAAGTTGCTTGTTTAGCAGAGGTCAGGCTGAAAGCCAGAGGGAATGACTCCTCACCTGCTCTGGAAGCAAGGATGTCAGCCCTGCACTTGAGGGAGATAAGGTTTGTAAAATCCAGCATGGGGAAGGGATTGGGCTGGGTGTGCAGTTTTGGAATGTGACTTCAAGCTTGAGAGGATCCCTCTGTGTGATGGGGAGGAGTCAGGTAACACAGAGACAGGAGCTGATGGTGACAGGGAGCTCTGGGCACAGCTGGTAATGGCCTTGCACTGCAGAGTTCCTTCTGCTGCTGCTGGTGGGAAGCTGAGAGCACTTGGGGGAGCTGGGAAGGAACAGAGACCCATGAATGTCTGTTTTGCAAAGATGCTTATGTGCCATGGCAGCAGGACTGGGTGGGACTACTTCCCCTCCCCACAGCCAGATTTTCCAGTAGATCATCTGAGATGCACACTTGCAAGTGTGTGTTTCCTTCAGCTCTGGCAGGGATTACCTCTTCCTTGAGAAGGATAAAATAAGGGAAAAAAGGT
Source organism: Petroica traversi (assembly GCA_025920805.1). Lineage (NCBI taxonomy): Eukaryota > Metazoa > Chordata > Aves > Passeriformes > Petroicidae > Petroica > Petroica traversi. The sequence continues at coordinate 6,197,456 of JAHLSL010000073.1, forward strand.
GGAGAGCATTGAAGCCATAAGAGGAGAAATATTTCTATTTTGTCATGAGCTTTCCTTACAATTCGCCTCTTAGTTGTTTCAGACTCATTTGTGCATCTTGGTATTTTTTAGCCAGACGTTTCCGTTTCATAAAAAAGTTTTCAAGCACTTCCCCTTTCTTATATCTGGACACGTGACTGCAGCCTTGGAAATGTTTTATCGCCTGAGCTGTGGTGTGTGGTTAGTGGTGTTTCTGGGCCATTCTTCATGATGAAACTCACAGATTCACACACTGCAAGCTGCATACTCAGTGTTGTAATCCAGTGTTCCCAGTTTGTTTCAAACAGGCCAAACATATTTGCTGCTTTTGGCTTCATGAGGAAAGATTTGTACAGTCATTTTTCACTTGTTCTCCAATCTTCAAATATAATAACACACAGCATTTCTAATCCTCCTAAGGAGGACTAAGCCTTGTGTGGCTTTTTGTGCCTTTCATAATGAGGGGATGTTTTGTTAGCCTGAGGAGGTGAGAGTCTGATGCAGTGGCAGTTCTTCTGGAGTGTGTGTTTTATAACCATATCTGCTTCCATGTTCTGCATTCTAGTACCAGAAACTGAAACAATAAATGAAGTACTAGGAATTGACCCTTGGCCCTTCAAAACTGATAGAAAGAGAAAGCTGCTTGTGTGGAGTTTTAATTGACTCATGATCTCTAAAAGTTGATGACAGTGGTTAGGAAGATTTTTAGTCACTGAAGACTTGCATCAGTTCTTCCCATTTCACTGCCTTCTTCCTTGATTGCTGCATGAAAAAGTTTTCAGCTCATGCAGCAGGTTGCTTTTTGAGTTGACCTTTACTATACTTTTCTTAACACTGTTTTGATTTTGAAAAAGAGAAACAAGGTAGTGGCTTACTCTGCATAATGAGCACCATTTTGCTGGTGGAAAGGAAGAAACAAATATTAGACTTCAATGTAAGTGATATTCAGATGGGATGAAGAAAAGGAGTTGATGATGACTGTGAGAGGGGATATGACTGCTTTAAGGCTGTTGCCCAGTAACTTGTACTCCCACAGAATTTTGTACAACGTGAGTAGACTTTGGACATCTGCTCTGTTCATACCACAAACCTTATTTGAATAGTGTGAACCAGAATAGCCTTGTCTGCTGTGCTCTGCTGGGCACGAAGGTCTCCTTGGCAGTTTTCTTATTCTAAGAGGCCCACTCATATATTAGAAAAATGTGTGAAAAATCCATGATGCTTCATTCCCCCTGGAAGCAGGAATACCTGGAAAATAAATTGGGACTGAAACATGAGGAAAAAAAAAAAGTGCCCTCTGAAAGAAGCTCCCAAACAGACTCATGTTAGAGCTCAGTTCTTTATATTATTTTTGATTTCTCTTGGCAAAATTCTGGCTGAAGAGTTTCTGTTAGTTTGAGGTGGTTTTGCTAGTGTGGAGCCACTTGGTCCCTGCTGGTGTATGTAGTGTTGGCAACTCCCTGGTATCTTTTTTTCACCTGTATTTTGCATACTTTTGACCTGAAAGCAAAGTCCCGTCAGAACAGCAGCAAACATCACTTCACTTTTGCTTTTTAGCATTGCCTTTTAACCACAGAGCAGGTTATATTTGAGACAAGAGACTGAATTTGTCAGTTATTTGCTGGGTTGCCATGTCTCTGTGGAGGAGGGGAAATGTCATCTGCTCTCAGAGGTTCCTCATTTGAGCACCTAATGAGTGGTCTCTGTTTGCTTTCACACTGGAGCAACTTATTTCTTTGTATTTACCTCATACTTCCATATTCATACTGTGCAACAGTCAGTGTTGCAGTTGGGCAGATATATCAGATAAGCTTTTTCTGGGGACTTTGGTTAGCCATGTGTTTAGCTGAATTCAAGATAAACCTTGAAACATTTTTTAATTTTAGGAGTTGAATTGTAACATGCACAGGTCATTTTTCAGTTCAGAAGAGTTAATGTAGTTTAAAATAATGAGTGCTTTATGTACTTCAGTGGGATTATAGGATATTTGTGGTCATGTAATTGACTTGTAGATGGGGGGTAACAGATTTAAATGGTTAAATCTATTCTGTGAACCAAAATAAGATAAAATGTGTACAAACAATATAAAAGGAAACAATGTTGGCTTATTTTTAGTGTATTATATGATAACATGTACTAGCCAAAAGTTTTGCATTGCTTCTTTTCCAGACCATTAGTTTGAACCACATTTTATTTATATGGCTTGAGCAAAAATGGAAAAATTTAATTCACATATACTCTTTTTGTCTGTTTATGTGTGTGTGTTCCATTGTCTGCAAGTGAGACCTGGTACTTTTAGTTAATTAACCAAAGGAATTTGAGAGCTGCCATGCCTCAAGCAATGTAAGAGGTTATGAAGTTCTGGAACAATGCATTTTAAAGTTAGAGTTCATATTTTTTAAATTATTTTTTATTGTTACCGTGTAGCATTTTGGCAGTTATATTATCTGCCTAATTAAGTGTGAGTTATTTTAGCTTTCCTTCCAGCTAAAGTTCAGCACTGGTGCTGTGCAAAGGGAATGAGCAGAGTGGCAGAATGTGTTTTGAACATGGGTAAAAAATCAAGTTTTAGGAGGATTGCTGTGAAACAGCTTTGCAGTGCTCCTGTTCTTGCATGCTGGGGAGGCTTTTTTTTGGCTTGGTTTCTTTTCTATCAGACTGGTCTGGAGTAGGAAGTAAGCTGCTTCCTGCCCTTAACTGAATACTGAGGATTTATGGTAGTTAATGCTTGAAAGCCTTGAATTATTTTTTTAACCTAAGGATTTTGGAGATTGAAGATCAGCTTAAAGACTGAATTTGGATGCCACTTCTGCAGAGGCCTCTGTTAAACCTCTCTTTGCTAATAAGAACTGCATGAGGAGCTAAAAAATCCTGAAGTGTCTTCCTTGGTGAAGCTGAAATGAAAAGCAATACTCTGCAGTTCCTGGAGGAATATTCTGTGCCTGACTGAGCTTTTCTCCTAAGAGAGGCTCCAGGAGGATGTGACAGCCACATTGAGGAGGTGGATGCACTTCATTCAGTGGGGCAGGACCTTTCCTCCTGGCACTGCAGCAGCTCTGCAGCTTCTACATTTCACCCACGTGCTCCTGGAGCAGGGGCTGTGAGACCAAGAGAGTCACAGAGCTGAAACAGTGGGAAAAGCACATCCATCTGGAGGGTGAATTTGGGAATTTACTGTTCTACTACATCTACATAGATGTCAGGAAAGGAAGAGATTTAGCTGTGCCTGCTGCAGCCACAATATTAGCATGTGTGTTGCATCAAAGCTTTGAGTCCTTGTGTGAAATGTGGGGCGAGGGGGGGGACAAAAACATTTCTTTATTTCTTTGTACTCCCAAATCTCTTGTGCAGAGACTTGTGTGTCCTCAGAATCCTATTAGAGCAGCTGAAAGGTGACTCAGAGCTGTAGCAGGAAGGCCCTCACCAATTATTTTGTTTAGAGGGTCATTAAAAGCATTTTGCATGTGCTCAAAGCTGTAGATGAGGTTAGTTTAAAACACTGCAAATGAGCAGTGGTGAGTTTAAAACCAACATGAAAAACACACTGAAGAACCCCAGCCTTCTTTGCCTCTTTTTCATTCTTGTGTTTGTTTTGACTAGTGTTACTGGTGTTATTATCCTGAGCATGGTAATGCTTACAGAGTGATGAAAGATTAAAGGGCAAGGAGAGTTTATTTGGGAAACAATAAAAGCAGATGTGAAAGATTTGTTCTTGTATTTCTTTTGATACAACTGTCAGGATTGTGTCCAGGGATGGAGTGCTTGAGAGCTGGAGAAGAGGGGTTAGATGTAGATCATACCTTGGTCATTTTTAATTTCACATCTTGTCCAAACAGCCTGCTTTCCTTTTCCTTTTTCCTTTTTCCTTTTCCTTTTCCTTTTCCTTTTCCTTTTCCTTTTCCTTTTCCTTTTCCTTTTCCTTTTCCTTTTCCTTTTCCTTTTCTTTTCCTTTTCCTTTTCCTTTCCTTTTCCTTTTCCTTTCCCTTTCCCTTTCCCTTTCCCTTTCCCTTTCCCTTTCCCTTTCCCTTTCCCTTTCCCTTTCCCTTTCCCTTTCCCTTTCCCTTTCCCTGTCCCCTGTCCCCTGTCCCCTGTCCCCTGTCCCCTGTCCCCTGTCCCCTGTCCCCTGTGCCCTGTCCCCTGTCCCCTGTCCCCTGTCCCCTGTCCTTTCCTTTCCTTTCCTTTCCTTTCCTTTCCTTTCCTTTCC
>JAHLSL010000073.1:6202077-6218479 GCA_025920805.1 Petroica traversi
TCCTTTCCTTTCCTTTCCTTTCCTTTCCTTTCCTTTCCTTTCCTTTCCTTTCCTTTCCTTTCCTTTCCTTTCCTTTCCTTTCCTTTCCTTTTTTTCGTAATTTGTTTGCTTTTTGCTTACAAGAATACTTTCTGAAACTTCTTGCTTTCTCACGCTTCAGCCATCACAGTTTGGAAGCCGTTGCAGGGAAGGTCCCATGTGTTCTGTAGGAATCTGAAATATTAAATGAGACTGTCAGGTTCAATTCTTTGTTTGACTGTGAGGAGAGTAGCTGAGGGATGGGCTTGGCAGTCAAGAGTTCAGCTGAGGCAGGAGTTAAAACCTTTGCTAATGAAACCACCTACGTTTAGGGACCTACATGTGAGTGTAGGAATCTCACTAAGATGAGAGTCTCTGGAGAAGCTTCATTTACAGCTCTGAAACACTGGAGTTCCATGCTGCAAATGATGGATTTCTGTTTGTGTTTCTGCACAGATTGAATATTTACTAAAAAAAATCACTGAAGCAATGGGAGCAGGCTGGCAGCAAGAGCAGTTTGACCATTACAAGATTGCTCTCAACACCAGTCGAGAGGGGCTTTCTGCGTGGGAGCTGATTGAGCTCATTGGAAGTGGGCAGTTCAGTAAAGGAATGGACAGGCAGACAGTGTCCATGGCCATCAATGAAGTCTTTAATGAGCTCATACTGGATGTACTCAAGCAGGTAAGAACCACAGGGGACTAATGTTTTAAAGAGTGTTTTATTGTGTTAATTACAAAATGTTCAATTTGTGCTCAAATTTCTTTACCCTACTGAGTGATAAGCAGGAGGAAATTAGGTAAATTGTCTATAAGGATTCTCTGATTTGAGCTTATTTTTATAAAAATTATTGTGCTGTTATTCAGGTTGTTGTAATTGTAGCAGTATTATGAATGAGTTACTTCTTGAGAGAGCTTGCTTTTAGAAAATGAAAGAAGTAGGCTCTGCCTTGAAATACGGCCTTTTTTACTCTACTGTCAGCTGCTTGTTAGTTCACAGAATAGCTGCATCTTGCTCTCAGTTCTGCTGACAGCTCTTCAGTCTTTGGAAGTGCTTTTGTGTAGTTTCAGTTGTGCTGTAGGAAATGCAGCTGTGCTGGTGACCACCGCTGTACTCAGACAAGGGGTCTGGACAGGGTATTCTCCAGCTGAAAGGTTGCCTTCTCAGTGACTTCAACAGGGTAAAAAAGCTGTGGAGGAGCTCCAGAGGGCTCTCCCTTCTTGTTTTGCTCAGCAGGCTACCAGGCTGACAACTTATTTACCTGCACTCAGACTCCTGAAATCACGCTGGCCATTGTATTCTTAGCAAACTTCCTTCTTCAGATTTCCAGGGGTTGGATTATCAGTTTAGGAATGCCCTTAAAAACTGCATTTCTTTCATGGGAATTGAAAGTACCACAGGGACCTGAGGGGTCACAGCAGAGTTTGCCTAGATAGCTCTTTAAAATTGACTTTTCCTGACAAGAGAATTTTTTTCATCTTTGATTTCTTGGTGAGGAGAGAAACAAAGGCTTTCTTGGCAGGCTTTCCTAAGCTGTTCTGAAGAAACCATCAGAAAGTCTTGGCACAGGAAATTCTTTCAGAATACCCACAGAACAATGCAAAAGTCTATTTTTGTTAACTTCTGGTTGCCTGTTGGAGGTGAGGGCTGGGGATACACACAGACAAAGTCAATTGAGGGCAAAATGAAGTCATTCTGCTGTTTGATACCATAAAAATAAATTAACCAGTGTCAGTTCAGGCCTACTTGAAACTTGTGAGGAAATCAGATTTCTTTCAGTTTTGATTCTGCATTGTGTGTCTTCCCCCACACCTTTTTTGTTTTGTTTTGTGTCTCCTTTCTTTCCTCTCTTGGTGCCTGGGCTTCTTTCTCAAGGATGCCTTTGAAAGGTTCCTTGACACTTAAAAATAGTTTGTGTCAAGATTTGGCCCTGTGCCTCCTGGGCAGTTTGGACAGTTATTGGCTCAGTGGAGAGCAGAGTTCTCTGTGTGATTTCAGGATCCTGATACCTTGTTGATTCACAGAATTGTCCTGTGTATTGCAGTAATCATATAATTGCTTCAAGGTATTAATTAACACATGGTCTCATAACCAAGTGTCGAGCTACCCTTTTTATTGAACTCATCCTGGATCTCCAAGGCTTATGGAGGGTAGCAGCAATAGTTAAATTTGTGATATTTAGTGTTCTGAAAGATGGGCTCCTTGTGTGATGGTTGGTGTGAAAAAGCTGCTGCTTTTCAAGAGCTCTCACTGGCCTCTTGGATGATGAGAAGCAGCTGATATTGAAATAACAGGTAAAGATTTTGCAGAAATTTGAGGGAGGGTATTAGTCTGAGATGGCTTTGAAAGCAAATTTGGTAAGTCAGGAATGGGAAAAAAACCCCTGACTATGACTTAGACTGTGCAAATCATGAAAGATTGAAGCTGCAGGAGTCCTTGACATGGCCTTGCAACCACGCAGAGCTCAGACCCGAGTGTGGAGGCAGCAAACAAAGCTGTTTCTCTGTGCATTCCTGGGCTGGAGCAAGGGAGTGGGATGGCACCTGGGAATAGGCACGGCCTTGGCTCTGGACATGTTTAAGTGGCTAGGGAAGCTGAGCTCAGATAAGCTGTGTGTGTAGGGGGTAGCTTGGAGTTTGGTTTGGTTTGGTTTGGTTTGTTTTTTTAAACAAAAACCCTTCTTCAACTGTTCTCAATGTTTTCTTTCCCCTCAGACCTGTAGAGAAAGGTATCTTTGGTTTAAATATGCCACAGCACATTTCTTTATATATATATATATATATATATATTTTAATGCAAGCACATTTTCATGTACCAAAAACTGTGATAGATGAACACAGAAGAATGTTCTGTGGTCTTCTTTCTAACTTCTTCATCCTCTTAATCTGGAATACTTTGAGTATACTTTCTGTATGGCTTGTTCATAGCTTATATTGATATTGGTGTTTCAGTTTCATCTGTGATTAGACTTTCTTTTTTAAGTTAAATGTCAGACAAAGGTATGTAAGTATTTGGGGAATGTGATTACAGAAGTGACAGGTATAGCTGAAATACTGGCTAACTTTGGAAGTATTTGGGGCTGTGAGGTAACTTTTCTGTGTGCTCTGTTGGGTCTTTACACCTCTACATAACCAAAAGACCAGATGGTTCAGCAGAGGCCAGGCATTTCGGCTGATCTTTTGTTGCTTTTACCAGGGCTATATGCTGAAAAAAGGTCACAAACGGAAAAACTGGATGGAACGATGGTTTGTGCTGAAACCCAATATTATTTCCTACTATGTAAGTGAAGATTTAAAGGACAAGAAAGGAGACATCATACTGGATGGCAACTGTTGTGTAGAGGTAAAACCACTCAAAAAACTATCTATGTTTTTAAAGATAAGAATTAATCCTTTTCTGTGTGTGAGGGTGACTCCTGGTGTCTTTTATTACCAGAGCTTTTTTTATTTTATATAAAACCAGCTCATAAACACCCTTTAATAAAGACTCTTAGTGTTGGTATTTGTGGCTCTGACACACATAATTGCATCCATGCTGCTTGAATGTTTGCATAGCTAATCTGTATTGTTACCCATTCTAGGCCTTGCCTGACAAAGATGGAAAGAAATGCCTTTTTCTCATAAAATGTCATGATAAAACTTTCGAGATCAGTGCCTCTGATAAAAAGAAGAAGCAAGAATGGATTCAAGGTGAGTTTTCAAAAATGCTAGTTGCATGAAAGTTTAGTGGAAATTCTTACAACTGTGCCTTACTCAAATTTGAAATTCTTGGTCTTGTGATTTTTTGATATCTGTTTTGGGCATGTGGATCTTTAAGGGGTCTGAAACTCTCAGGAAGAACTAAGGACCCATGTTTTTTTGGATCGGTTTTTGTCATGCAAGTGCCTCAATTCAGGCAGCCATAACCAAAATGAAATGGTTATTATTGCTGTTTTTTAAGTTGGCTGTACTTCCAGGGATGGGGAAGGGAAGCAATGTTGGAAATCACTGATTTTTGAGGAGAAAGGGAAAGCTTGTTCATTTTGGCACTGTAAAATACTGGCTTTGCTTTTACAGTTTTGTTTGAGCTAGTATGGTTTGGTGAGTTGAGGATAAAGCTGGGAATTAGAGCTTTCTTTTTATTCCCATGGTAAAGTCATTCCTCCTGTGAGGCCTTCCCAGATATGTGATGGGTACTGCATCTGCAGAGCAAGGCAGGAGCTCTTGCAAAGCTGTTGTTGCCAATGCCATTGGAGAATGTGCAGCAGTTAAATATTTGGAGCTGTGGGCTTTCATTTGCACATCCTGTTTGCCTGCAGCATGTATTTCATTGCACCAAGGCCAGGTGTATGATAAAGGCTTCAAAAGGAGATATTTCTTCCATGATTGTGGTAGGTGAATAAAATACCAAAATCATCTGCCACTCCTCGCTTTGCTGTCTTAAATATTTTCTCACTGCATGTAAGGGAATGAGAGCTACTGTTTTACTGGGAGAAAGCTTTCCCTTGGAGTATCTGTAGGAGTACAGGGTTTAAGACTGGCTGTAGGGAAGATAAATAACATCTTACTCCTTGGTCAGAGTCACTGAGACAGGGTATTAAGAAATCCTGAAGTGTTGGAGTTTTTTCTTGCAGCTGGGCAGATAAGTGACTTTTATGTCCACAGCCTGTTAGAAATCAATATTGGAATTGACATAATGCAGTGGAATTGCCAGACCTTATCCTTGTGGCATGCAGCCAGTACTGAGAGCTAAGTGTCTTTCACTTTTGATTTGTGTTGACAGCCAGATGAGAATTAGAACAACTGACAACAGTTCTCTCTGCTTTAAAAATACACTAAAAAAATCCCCAACTTAGCAGACAGCACAGCACTGCAAGTCACATCACCAAGTCTTTCCAACAAGTCCAGCATTCCCCTTCACGGTGTCTCCTCTCCCTGCAGCCATCCAGAGCACGGTGAGCCTGCTGCGGGCAGGGAGCCCTCCTCCCCACAAAGAGGCGCGGCAGAAGCGCAAGGAGCTGCGGCAGAAGCTGCTGGCCGAGCAGGAGGAGCTGGAGAGGCAAATGAAGGAGCTGCAGGCGGCCAATGAGAACAAGCAGAAGGAGCTGGAGACCGTGCGAAAGGTGGGACTGGGAGTGCCGAGCTCCAGCCTAAAGCTCATCCCTGTGCTCGAGCCGGGCTTTGTGGAGCAGAGCTGGGCAGCTCTGTCCTGCTCAGGCACATTGAGCTGGCTCCTCCCGAGGAGCTGCACGTGTTTCAGAGCACTGTAACAGAGCTGGGGTTGTCAGGCTGCTGGAGATGAACCTGCCGGCTCTGTGGATGGTGTCTGGGAACAGGAGACACCAATATTTTCAGTTGCTTTTGGATTTTATGTTTTCCTTTCCTGTCAGACACATCTGGCAAACCTGGGGCTTTCCATTAAGATTTTCTTCTACAGTTTACCCAAGTTTTCTTACGTTGTTTATATGTTTACAGGAACCATTCTCTTCCCACAGAAGTTTCTGTTTCCCAAAGAAATTTCTATAATTTCTATCTTTAAAAAGAATAGATGTGGCTCTTCTTGCTGTGAGAGTTTTAGTGTGAAGTGTTCCAAGCTTACAACCCAATATTCAAATTCAAACCCTCCCCACTTGCTGCCTCAGATTTTGGCTGCTGAGTCCCTGCTGCTGCTTCAGTCCAGGTCTTGCTCTGTGGTTACTCTAAGGAGTCTTTTGTTTACCACCTCCCTAATTCATTTAATGGGATTTTTTTGCATTCTCATTTAGGACAAGTCTGCATAATCGCTTGCATTTTTCATTAAAAAGCCCCCACTACTTTTAGCCCTTAGAAAAAACTTCAGGGATCATAGCAGCTGTAAATATTGTGAGAACACTCCAAAAGTTTTGGGTCTAGATAGCAAATAAAGTCATCCAAAACAGATCTTTTTAAAAGTCCTGTCATTGTCACAATTTCTGGCAAGGAGAAATTTGTCTTTTTAAAAATTAATCTTGCAGTGACAGTCCTGATGTAGCTTTTGTTCTATTTGCCTTAAATGGAGTTGACAGTGGAAAACCATTTTTAAATTTAATTTTGGCACCTATTGTCTACCGTGTGTTCAAGATTCAGAATGCAAAATAGGCAATAAAGGCAAAATAGGCAATAAAGGCAAAATAGGCCTGTGTTAACCTGCTAGTGGTAAGAAAGGTACCTGTTTTCAGAAATCAAAAGGTTGGGTTTCTGTATTACTTACTTTATGGAAAAAGATTTGGGGGAGAAGACAACATGAGAGCAACCTCAAAGGGGCAGCAGGATGTTGACAGGCTCCAGGGAGTTTTATTAAAATCACAGTGGGTAAACTAGAGAGTTGTGGCCAGAAGCATCTCTTGAAGTGGGCTGGATTAAAATGATTCCTGTAGGAGAGTAGCTTAGGCTCTGACATGAACTACTGCACTTTGCTTAAGTGAAGTGGAGGAACTGAAAGTGTTTGATTAGTCCAAAAAATGTTCTTCAAGGAAAAGTCTTTGCAAATGCTTCAGGAAACTGGATTGTTCTGGGAAGCTTAGAGGTTGATTTGCTCCTGATGGCAGAGAGCCATTTATGCAGCATCTGGCACAGTGTACTCTGGGAGTGGTTTGTGTTCTGGTAGCTCCTGCAGTGGAGTAGTTCAAAAGAATAAGTGCTTTTGTCTAAAATAGATTTTTTTTCATATTTCTTAATGGAATCTTGACATGTGCACATTGAACAGACAGAAAGGTAAGTTTTTGCTTGTGTGAGAGCATGCACAAGGTGTGTGCACCCTTTCTGTTCCCATTGGGGTCTTGCATGGGCTTTGCAGGCTCTGTGCTGTCTAATGCCTGCTGGGATGGTGTATTCCTGTTGTCTCCCCCTCCAGCATTTGTGGCTTTTCCCTGAAGTGCTCAGTTCCCAGTAACCTGAACTGCCAGGAACAGCTGCTTGTGGATTTGTGGATTGAGGAGGAACTTGCTGATACAGAGTGGACAAAGATAATTTTCTTTTTGAGCTCTCTGGCACCCACGCTCGCCTATGACTCTGCACATTCACCCTCTCAGCTCTGAATTGGCAGTGTTTGTTTAATTTCAAAGAGGGGGAAGAAATCTAGAAATGGGCATCTTGGGTTTGACTACAATTACATGCTTTTAAATGTCCTGGCAGAGCAGGAATGCTGCTTCTAAAACACTGGCATTATTTAAGCCTTGCAAAGGAGAAAAGTTCTGTGCTCTGTTCTGCTACATAAACCCAGAAACTTAAGCAGCCTCCTTAATTTCTTCCCATCTATTTCAGACAAGAATGATATTACAAGCACATAAAAGAGTGGAAGTTTTAGCTTTCTGGACAACCTGTCTCAGTGTCACCTCCTCTGGGCTTGCTCCAGCAGGTCCATGTCATTTTTATGTTGTGCCCTGCTCTTACTAAAGATCCATGGAAACAATTTCCCCATCCCAGCATATTACAAAAGAAGCATCAAATAAGTTCCCTAGGAAAATTTTGTGAAAGAATGGTTTTCTTTTCAGTGTTAGTAAAGTTTAGGCTGGTGCTTTTGAAGATTTCTGACCTTGCGTGGATTGAAATCCTGATGAAAGGAAAAACTGTGACCACTGTAACAAAAGTAAAATAAGATTCAAGAAGGTGGAAAGGTATTAGCAGTTGTTTCCCAGGCCTTAGCTAATGTTCCCCCTAATTCCAAGTGATGATTATGGACCAGGATTTTATTTACCTTACTTGGCAGTATAGGGGATGTTGAGGGATGATTCACAATAACACAATCACTTATTCTAGTCAAAGTTTGTGACACTTCTGCTTTCCCATGGCAATTCAGTGCTTCTCATTTCTGTTTCTGTATGAACTCTGTGCATGCTGGCATGTTTTCCCTGTTGGCATTCCTATGCAGTCCTGCCTGAAATGTGGTTTTTCATAGTAGTTTTCTCTCCCATTGAGGTAGAGAAGGAAATACAGTAATTTCTATCACTTGAGCAAAGCAGGACTCAGAGGAGACTTGGAGATAATAAAGTATTGCCTTTTCATTGGTAAATTTAAAATTGTCTTGCAAACAATCATGGTAGAAAATTATATTTAAAGGCTGAGAATAGTCTCAGACATTGAAAAACCCAAACTGGTACCTTGATGCTTTTGAAAGCTTCTTCCAGTTTTGTAAAACCAAAAATTGTTAAATAAAATTCTGTTCCCTCAAAATCATTTAATTTTGACTAATCCTTTTTTTCCCTTCTTTTCTCCCCCCTACCTCTTCTCTTCCAGCAACTGGAAGCAGCAGCTGCTCGTGCTGCTGAGGAGGAGAAGAAAAGACTTCAGACTCAAGTTGAATTACAAGATCGCTTCAGTTTGGAGCTGGAGAGAGAAAAAATGGTGAGTGGTGCACGAGGGGTTTCTGCTATTACACACAGGGAGTGTGTGTTCAGCCAGGACTTCCCTCACAGGCACCCACTGCAGGGATCCCACAGATTGTGCAGGAGGCTGGAGAAGGCAACCTGTGTGGCATTTGTTTGAGATGGAGGAATAAAATATCTTTACTGGTGAATTCAAATACTGGAACAGCTCGGCTACAATTTGTACAGCATTTAAAGTTTAAATATTATTGGAAAACTGGGGGGAAATTGACTGTTTGAAGGGTAAGTGCAGACTGAAGTTCTCCTTGCAGTGTTCAGAGATTGAGAACCTGAGGCCAGTACTTGCAGTGTGAATAAGCAAAATTAATCAGGCATATTCAAAATGTATTTTATGTGTTCCTAGAACTATTGCTTTTTTATGCTGTGTGTTCTTTTACAATTATACACACACACAAATATAAAAACATAAAGAAATATTGTCACTTTACAATACTGTTACTATCCAGCTACACTGAGAATTCCCCAAAGAACTGGTTTTCAGTCTTCAGGGGCTTTGTCAGGTTTTCCTGTTGGCTGGGGAAAAGAAGTAGAAAAAGTGAAGTGGATGTGATGGGACATCTCAGAACATTAATGCACAGAGTGCTGCTTGATGGGCTGAGCATGAATTCCTGAACACAATCCCTTTCTGGGTCACTGGGATTTGGGTCAGCTGAGGGGAGCAGGCTGCAGACCAGTGGGGCAGGACATGCCAACCTCCTTAGCTTTTTTCCAGCCCTTTATCCATCCTGTGCTATCATCCAGAGATATGAGTGTGTGAGATACACTGCTGCCAAGGGAGGGAGTGAAAACAGTGCCATTAAATCAGCCTGACTTTCATGTCTGGCCACTCTACAGCCTTTATGTTTCTTCAGTTGTGTATCTGAAAACTAAGCTAGCAGATCAAACTGACTGAAATTAGGTTTGAACCCCTGTAAAAATCTTGTGCTGCAGAAAATAGGGCAATGTAACTAGCCTGTATTATTATTTATTTTTTTAAATGCTTTTAGTTCCACATCTGCAGATCTGGCTTCAATTTTATCAGTTCTGCTCTGCAGACAGCAGAAAAAGGTTTGTCTCTGAAAATGTAACCAAAGGGAAACCTGGCAATTCCTTTAAAAATGGAAACCTGAGTTGAATGGTAGCTTATATGTCCCAACTTTATGCTGCTAGGTAAGACAAAAAATGGAAGAGCAGGTTGCTCAGAAATCCTCTGAACTGGAACAGTATTTACAAAGAGTACGTGAGCTGGAAGAAATGTATAAACAGCTACAGGAAGCACTGGAGGATGAGAAACAGGCTCGTCAGGATGAAGAGACTGTGAGGAAACTTCAGGCCAGGTATGGCTTTGACCAGGTAGAAAAATGTGTCAGTTCCCCTTGCCAGTAGTGAGTACCTGTGCCCTGCTACTAATGACTGTTTGCCTCTTGGAATGGGGACTACCTTCAAGTCCAAACACGGGACAGATTTTATTTTTCCTTAAGATATGAAGGCTGAAGCTGCTATTTATGATTTTTAAAATATGCCTGATTGGCCTTTAGTAGAAGGCAAACTCAGCAACTTTGGAAAAGCAGGTGCAGTTATTTTTCCATCAGTTGTTGTACATGTCTGCACATGAAAAACTGAGGTCACTCTGTTCAAGCTTTTCACCTGTTTATTTTATAAAGCAGGAACTGTAAAAATGACTTTCTGCTGTATTTTATCACAGGTTTAAACTGTAATGATGAAGGGTTAAGTTTCCTCTTACTCACAGGGGATTTGTGGAGTGTGGTTTTTTCTCCCTATAGTCAGTCCTCCTAAGACAATAAAGATAACTTATGCATGCCTGTTTCTTCTGGGGCTCTGTGCTGAGTATTTGCATTATTGACTACATTTTCTGAATAGCCCTTTGTAGCAGTCAGACTGCTTGCACTACTGGCATGCACTGAAGGCAAGCTAACAGTAACTTTTTCCCTGCCTCCCAAGCTTTTTTTCAAACAATATTCTCTTTCCCTTTAAAAAAAGGAAAAAAAAAAAAAAGGAGGTAAGAAGATTTAATTTGGCTTCCCTACATGGTTACAAGTTATGTTAAAGTGCAGTTAACATCCCAATCCCCTTTGCAGATTGCTGGAAGAGGAGACAGCAAAGAGAGCTGAACTGGAAAAATGGCATTTGCAGCAGCAGCAGACCATTCAGATGACAGAAGCTGAGAAGCAAGAGCTGGAAAACCAGAGAATGATGAAGGAACAGGCTCTTCAAGTGGCTATGCAGCAACTGAAACAACTTGAACTGGAAAGGAAGGAGGCCCTTGAGCAGTATGAGGTGAGCTGCTCTGTTCATCAGCCTCTCTTCTTATCCATAGATTGGATTCAAAGTTCCTCAGCATTATGCTTCTTGAAGGTCTAATATGGCACAAAAGTTACAGTAAGAGGCAGGATAGTTGGGTTGGGTTTTTTTCTATTTTTTACTTGGTTTCTAGACCAGTAGGTACATTTGAAGAAGAGGATCTGTTTGAGACACACCTCTGAACCTCTTTTATTTATTTTTGTCTCAATTTGCATGCAGCCCAGCTCAGTCACGTCCTGAAATACTCTGTGTACATTTGTCTTCTACTGCAGGCTCATTTCATGTGCAGTCTCACTGCTGCCATAACCTGGTGCATTTTGCTTCTGAGTTGGAAATTCCTGCAGTGTTTTGACAGTGTCATGGCACAGTGTTGTCTTCTACAGATGAAAAGTCAATGTGTTACTGTAGGCACCTACTCCTCAAAAATGCATTTAAGCACTAAATGGAAGTCAAGGATAGGAAGGAATTAGCTCATATTCTCAGTGTGCATCAATGCCTCGTGTCCCAAAAGCCAGGCCTGCTCTCTGCCCTGCTGGGTGTTTTTGGACAAGGTCAGTAACTGTTTGTGAAAGAAATAAGAGCCAGAATCCAGCAAGTGCAGAGGCTGAAGTGCTGCACACTTTCCAGGGCCAGAGAGGTGTTGATCCTGCATTTATTTAGGTCAGGAAAGAAAGCCTGGCTGGGTTTGTGTTTAGCAGGGGAGGGTGAGCTCTGAAGGACAAGCCAGGGAGCTGTCTGGCCTGGCACAGAACACAAATGCTGCACTCACTGCAAGAAAGGGCCCAGCTGGGGCAGTTATGGCCACTTTACAACTTCCCAGGCTGGTGTTATATCTCACACCATCACAAGAATGCTTCTGGCTAGTACTTGATTCTTTTTTAGGTGACATCTCAGGCTTTTTGTATGTGAAGCATCATTTGCTACTCCAAAGGAATTGCTGAATACAATAGACACATAAAACCACAAAAAAATTCTGCAAAACAATTATTTTAGAAATAATTAAACATTCTAGCCTTCTATTTGGAATTGCCCAAAAGACCAGGCTAGACTGAAGAATGAAGACTAGCTTCATTACACAGCTACAGAATCTTGTAAAACCTTCTTATTTTGGGATTCTGGTTTGACAAGATGTTTTTTTAAAATTACTTAGAATGGTTCCACACTAAACAGAGGGCTGGGGGAATTAGCATGGTTCTGGCTTTTGGTTTAAAAGTGGTTTTTTATATAAACAGAGTAAAACTATTCATGTTTTCAAGTGGGCTGTGTCTTATTTCAGGAGGTTAAGAAGAAGTTGGAAACAGCAGCTAATAAAACCAAGAGTTGGAAAGATAAAGTAGCTCATCATGAGGGGTTGATTCGACTAATAGAGCCAGGTGAGTTATCAACGGAAGAACTACAAAAATATGTATTTACTCTGTCTCATGTATTTACATCACCTGGTGACTTAGTGAAGTCTTTCTGGTTTCACAGCAGCCTATAAAAATCACCCTTTGTCACAACTGCTGATGGCAACTTTCAAACCTTTACCTCTCCAGGCCCTACTATAATGATTTTATTATCATTATTGTTTGTTTCTTTTATGTTTAAAACAAAGCAAGGATCAGCCTGAACACTGCATTGTGGGTGTGTGACGTCCCTGACAGAACTGCCTGTCTCAAGTATTGCTCTCTGTCTTCCAGGCTCCAAGAATCCTCACTTAATCACAAACTGGGGCCCAGCTGCCTTCACTGAAGCTGAACTGGAGGAAAGACAAAGGAGCTGGAAAGGGAAAAAAGCCACTTCCGAGTGATGGTGGCAGCTGACCAGAACAGGAGCCCACCTCCCCTCGTTCTGCTTTGCACAGAGCAGCCTCTTGCTTACAAAGTTTAGTTTGCTCAGCAGTTGGGCCTTTCTGCTCATGAAATGCTGTTTACCACGCTGGAGGGTCTGTGCAGAGCTCAGCCAGTACAGCTGTGGTGTCAGACAGGATGTGCTGTTTCCCCTCACATTCCCAACACTTTGCAACTGAAGATTTGTATTGAGATGTAACTTCTGACAGAGTTGTAGCCTGTAACAATCTGACAGCAGCTAACCAGTCAGGCAGCATCCCTTTCATTCCAGAAAGTGAGGGAAGCAGTTGTTCCACTGGTTGTTCAGTATGATTTCAACCCAGGATAAATCAGTCCTGGAGGTCGTGTCCAACTCTGAGATGGAGCATTACCTTTCCTTCCCCTGAGCCTCCTCTCTCTTTTGCTCTGTTCCCCCTGTTGCTCTCTGCATGGTGCTTAGTGCTCAGACACATTCCCTTGCCAAGGAGAGGCTGGCATTGCTGGGTACCTGCTGCCTGCTTGGATTTGGTGTCCTGTTTCCCTCTCTTTGCAGGAATCTAAACAAAAGAACTGGAGGTAGGCATGTAGAAAACACTCCTGTAAGACATTTGGAAAAAGTGGTAGTGCAGGAGTGTCTCATACTTGGGAAGTACTAAATAAAGCCTTGAGAGTTCTCTTCGTAGTTTAAAAGATGAAGTTTTGGCTCATAGATTTCTGAAGCAGATGAATAGAAGGTGGTAGCACATACAGGGCAAATACCCTCTGTGTCAGGCCCATGTTTGTGCAAGAGATCTGATGTTAACATCCCATCCTTTTTAGATATAGCACTTTTGCCTTTTAATTGGAGGCCAGATAAAAAAAAAAGTAAGAAGAAAAAAATTTTTAAAATAAAAATGATAAATCTGTAGTGATAGTACTTTAGGAAAAAAAAAAAAAGCAATTCCTATAAATAAAATAACTTCAGTCTTTCTTAGTACCAAGGCTTCCCTTAGAGCCTGCTCTTCTGCCTTACCATTCTCTCCTGGGACAAAGCCAGTTATTTCTGTTTCTGCAGAGAAAAGGGAAATGCCTGTGCCTTTGCTTTGCAAATCTCCCACACCAGCATTGCTCAGTAGAACAGGATTCCTGCCAACTTGAACAGACATTTTTGAGACCCCCCCCATCAAGGAGCAGGTTCCCATCAGTGTGGCTTGTGAGCAGCTCTGCCTGTACCCCAGCCATCCCATCCCTCACCTGCTTGTTAGTTCAGCTACATGTTAAATTATTTGTAGTAAATAAGAAGTAAATTTTTCAGGAGGATAAGCAGTGCCTTGGTGTGCAGCACTGTGATACTTGGGACTTGGAAGAGCAGAAGCTGTACAGAAGTGGTGTCCAGATTTGGAAGTCATAAATAGCATTTTATTTGCCTATTAACTAAGACTCACTCAAATACTGAATCTTCTCAGACGTTTATTCTCTGGTTATATTTTTATACTAATTGAAATCTTTAATGTGTCAGTAAATGGAGTGCTGATTAGAATGGCAGGAAAAGCCAGGATCTTCCTATTTATACTCACTGTACAGGAATAGTTCCTTAAGCTTGATAACAAGGCCTTTTTTAAATTGATCACGTTTGCAAAATGTGAAGAAAGAACCCAACCACCTGTAATAGAATTACTAATGTACACCAAGTTAAACTCTGCTAAAGGAGCTGGAACAGTATTTATAACTACCAAATGTTTTATGTGGAGAGCAGAAGGGGTATTGGGGCTAAACTTGTTAATTTTTCTAACAGTCTTTATTTTGGACAATGTTTTTTTTAAGAATACCAAATGATGCATGTTTTCATATTTTTTACTGTTCTTTAGAAATGGCTGTTTAATAAAGTAATATGAAGTCATTTACATTTTGGAATTAATGGATGTCTTTTTGTCTGAGTTTCTTTTGGGCTAGTGGAGTTCAAAATCCAGTGACTGTTGGGTGGAAGAAGCTTAATGGTCGGATCAGTGGGATGCTAAAGGCATAAAAAAGGCAGTGGGCACATGATAACACACTTAGACTTTGTTTTAGCAGAACTCCTGCTCTTAAATGTTTATATTCAGTACACTTTGATGCAGCTATTGGGACAGACACGCACAGCAGCCCCTCACAACGTGTCAGCCCTGCCTGTGTCTGTCTGTCTGGGGTCTGCTCTTAATCACTGGCAGAAGAGGAAATGAGACAAGGTTCCTTTTAGCTTCATCGTCCCTGCTTGCTCTGACAAATTAAGAAAGCTTTGTGTGAAGCTTTGCTCAGTAAAGCTGAGGGAGTGATTGGTTTAAAATTAAACCATTTGCATGCTGAGCAAAAATTGCACTTGTGAATGAGCCCCTTGGAGTGACACTGAGCAGCTCAGGGCCGGGAGTGACCGGTCAGGGAGCAGGGAAAGCCATCACTCCCCCCGGGCCAAGGGTTACAGCTCTGCTCCTCCACAAACTGATGCCTTTTTCCTGGTGGTAGGAAAATGAACCTAGACACGGTTAAAGGGGTTGGGGTCTTTACCTCAGTATTTTAATCAGGATCCTGTTTGATGCATCCACTTCACCCAGGTGACAGCGTGGCAAATGCACCCCCATCAATCACACACACCAGTTCTAGACTTTACACAGCACAGATCCAACAAGGGGGCCCAATAATGAGGTTGGAGTGGGTTCAGCTTGAGTTTACAGAACCCTCCTGTCAGCAGACCTTGGGTTCCTGAGACAGTGGGAATGTTTGGTGTCCCTGGCTCTGCAGCTCTGGGCTGTTCAGTCTCAGGGCCTGCAGAACACTTACAAAACACTGAGCACTAATTTAAGAAAAAGGTTACAAGTGTGCATACTGCTAATATTGTGGATAGAGAGAACTGTGTAAAAGGGATATAAAAGAAAAGACAAAAATCATTCTGGCATCAAAACCAACGAGCCCACTCGTGGTGAGGAGATCCCCACTGAACTCTGGGGTTAGGGATGCCTCTGTTCTGCCCAAGAGACCCTAACTACACCCTGGGCTTACACAGAGGTCAGGGGAAAGCTGTGGCTGCTGCTCCTGTACCCTTGGGCGGGGCACTGGAGGGCTCTGACCGCTTGTTTCGTCTGCCTGATTCAGGTTTCATTTACCTGCTGCTGCTGGGACAGTGCTGCAAACCACTGCCACAGTACTCTGCTGTTCCCTCTAAAAACAGGATGGGGTTTGGTTGGGGTTTTTTTTTGTTATCTTTCCCTGTGACTATTTTATGGAGCTGATTTATGAGCCGTGCACAGTGGATCACACATTCCCAAACTGTAACAGGCTGGCTTCCAGCAGCTCGCATTACTCCTGTTTCACTGTCCTGCATGAGCAGCCACAAAACCAAAGCCTCTGGGGGGGGAAGGAACAGAATCTGTATCCTGGGGGTGGTGGGGGACCCCAATCCCAAAAGAAGCACCTGTTTGTCCCTGTTAATGGCAGGGGGATTGAAAGCAGGTGATCTTTAAGGTCCCTTCCAACCCAAGTCATGCTGTGATCCTGTGGCTCAGTCATGCAAGACACCTGGGACAGTAAAAGTGAACGGAAAATAACTGCTCTGATTTTTATCTCAAATATGTGAAGCAGTTACGTAAACAATTTTTGAGCAAACCGGTGCAGGGCCAGGAAAAGGGGATATCCACAAGGCCTTTCAGCTGCTTTGGGGAGAGAGGCCATTATTTGTTCCCAAAGGAAGGGGTGCTGAAGTAGGTACACTTGTCCTCGCAGAGAACAGCAAATTCCTTTAACACTTAACAGGACTTTTAGGGGCTTTCCGAGTCTGCCGAGTCTCGATAATTTTTTTTTTTTTTAATTAATAAATCTTTTGGGCTCCCTGTGGCAGCCCTTGTGGCCCCCGCCTCGCCGGGACACGCAGCCCGGCACCGCGGGC
>JAHLSL010000073.1:6228479-6352834 GCA_025920805.1 Petroica traversi
GCTGCTGCACCGCAGCTGCACCGCACCGCTGCTGCTGCACCGCACTGCTGCTGCTGCACTGCACTGCTGCTGCTGCTGCTGCTGCCGCTGCTGCGGGACGAACCCACACCAGCAGCGGCCAAAACCTCTGCCTGGGCTGCGCCGAGGGAAGCAGGGAAGGCTGGGCAGACGGTGAGCGAGGCTGCGAGCACAGCTGGGCACCACAGCTCGGGGATTCAGCCACGGCCGCGGTGCCCCCGCTCCCTGCAGGGACACGCTGGGCACCCTGAGCTCTTCAGGTGGCTGAAACCAAGCTCTGTGTCCGCCGCTGCCATGGCCTGACACGCCAATTAGCGAGTCATTACTAATTGGGTAACATTTTCCCTCAATGACTTGGGAACTTTAACCCAGTTTTGAAATGTAGTGGAGGCTAAGCTGGATTACCTTAGCTCAACTGCTCATGTCATAAGCCCTTGAGAAGTGGGACTGGGTTTTTTTCCTCTAGAAACCTTTTGTTGCCTCACAGAGTCCCTGTTTTTTTCTTAGCTCAGACATAAAGAGGGGGAGTTTTCAACTTCCAAAAATAAATCAAAGACACCACGATGCCCGCAGGGTATTTGTTTCTCCATCGGAACGTGAACCTGGTGGTTTAGTTTAAGGGAGGCTAAGCTAACTCTCACATTTTCTGCATTCCTCTTTTTCCTGATAGATCAAGATCGACAGGTTTGAACTGTTGTTTTAATGAAAACCTACTACTCCTGAGAGGGTTTCCTGTTTTAGAAAGATGATATTTCAGAGCTACAAAATTCCAAACAATTTGACTTGCTATCACCTTCGTCAGGTCCCTTAACCTCCTTATGCCTCAACTGGGCATTGATGAAAGATGGGTGATATTCACCCATCAAAAAAGCACACAGACATCTGTAAAACAGCAGACTGTCCCTAAAAAGAGGGCTCTTTGAGTGATATCCTGAACCTCTGTTCACCAGGTGCAAATCAGAGATTGCTGAGTGAGGCCTGGAAAACACTATTTATACCAGGGCATGACCAGAGCCCCCTGGCACCAGCCCCTGCCAGCCCCTTGCAGTGTCACCTCCAGCTCCTCCACTTTTTTTCCTGATCCCTGGCAGCCAGAAAACCTCCTCTGAGCTCGGGTAACAACCACAAAGCAGCCTTTAGCCTCTAATTAACTGGTGTTAAATCACCACATAGCTACCCCCAAAGCTTCGTGGAAATAAGGCCAGCACTCCAGCCAAGCCCTCTTTTGTCATCTCTCGTTCAAGCTGCTGAATCAATCCCAGGTAGGTTTCCCCCTCACTTGTGAATGTGGAGCCCTGAAAACATCCTGGGGTAAATCTAAACATGACCAACTTCAACTATGCATCTCTGTTGAGTTTTCAGAGCTAAAGCTTTGAAACTCAGAACAAGTTTGGGGATAGGTGCAAATCCCTTATTGAAGGCTCAAGTATTTGTTTTAAAGTCACAAGTACAACAGGACTCCCTGAATAAATTTTTGATCCAGGAAACTGAACTTCAGCTCCCAGTTTTGTTAATTCTGCAATCCAAAATGTTTTCTGTGCTGGTTTTTTTTTTCCTTGACTTTTAAAGGCAATTAGGATTTTCCAAGTGTTCTAACAATTTAGAAGCTCTAATATGTAAAAACACTTTCCTGTGTTACAAAAGTTTCTCCAAATTGTAAAATGCATAACAAAGGGGAGGGAGCCAGCCCCATGTACACTGTTTGGGCTGCTCTTCTGGCAGAAAAAGACCACTGGCAGCGTTCAAGGCATGGAAAAACAACTTATCACCCAGATCCTTCAAACAGTCAAAACCGCCTTAGCTGGGCAAACCGGCACTGATTTCTCAGAACTAATCCCTGGAGGTGCAGGTCTGCTGACGTCAAGGCTGCTGTGGTTATTGCAGGGCTCGCAGCCCTTCAGACATTCTATCTGCAAGCCCCAGTCCAGCCCACTGCAGAGAGAAGCTCTTCAAAAGCTTCTGATAGGGACGGCTGGGACACGGGAATGTCGAGGGCTCTCGACGCCTCCCCACTCACCTGCTCCAACTGTGCAGCCAAGGGTTTTAGGGATCTCTGAAATTCACACTTGACAAAGCCAGTTGCTTCTGGAACATTGCTGCTTCCTGTCTGAGCTCCTCTTTGAAAGCCAGGTTTTCTGCCTGCTATCTGACAGATGCCTATAGAAAGGGAGAGGACAGCAAAGCTCAGGAAAGCACTGATCTGACATGTAAAAGCTCACAGGTGCAGCAGGAAGGAATGCACATGCCCATCAGGAAGATGGGAAAGGCATTAATGATTTTCAAAACTAGACTCTCACTTGTTATTTATCTCTGACTATTAATTTTGAAAGACTTGAGGATTCCTTTTATCAGGGAATGTTTCCTGAAAAGTTCTTGCAGAAAGAGCTTTTGTTTTTTTAATCCCTTTGC
The DNA here is from genome assembly GCA_025920805.1 of Petroica traversi. Lineage (NCBI taxonomy): Eukaryota > Metazoa > Chordata > Aves > Passeriformes > Petroicidae > Petroica > Petroica traversi. Next base: position 6,230,907 of record JAHLSL010000073.1, read on the forward strand.
ATTTCAGGTAGATGAAGCACTTCATCAGCTGCTGCCTGAGTACTGCCCAAGGGCAGGAGTAATTGGGATTTTGGGGGAGGCTGAGACTTATCAGCTTGCTGGAGCTGCTGGAGCAGAGCCAGCAGTTGTGGTGAGCCAGCCCTGTGCCGGGCACATCCCTGCCCCACAGAGATGCCAGAGAGCTGCTTCCCTCTGGATGCAGAGCTGCACGAGGGCTCAGTTTCTGCTTCCCCCTATGCTGCAGTGCAGACATCCCCCAGGCTCCCAAAACTGCAGGATGAAAAACTCATCCTTCCTTCTGGCCCAGGTCCTGGACAGACATGTGCACACGCTTAGTGCTGAGCATGTGAGCAGCAATCCCGATCTCCATGGAGCAATCCACATGCTTGAGCCTCTGCACTTTTGGGAGCAGGGGAGAGGAGGACACGGGGTTCTCTGCTTGCCTGCTTTACATACCACTCCTGGAGATCCCACCCAAAAGAGAGCCGCGCAGCAGGATGGCGCTGAGCTGTACAGCTATTTTTATTTCCATCTCTCGTGGCCTTGCCGAGACCTGCTACGAATTATCTGGGATATCACACCCCAGACGAGTCCAAACAACAGGTCTTGCTGCAGACTGTCTGTGTTTAGAGGGATGATTTAGTTACTGCTTTCCCCCCACCCCGTCTTCTTCCTTATTCCCATTAGTGACACGTTGGCTGCAGAGAAAACTTATTCATGCTCTAGAAATGTAATATTTACTCAAAACAATTTTTATTTGGCTTGGCTTCTTCCCAGTGCCATAAAGTGATAGCCAGCCCCAAGTGCTTACATAGACAACATGTGCATCTGAGTCATATTTATGATCCCCGTTATAAAAAGCACACAACCTTGTTGTTTGGTGCAATAGGATGGGACTGAAGGCATCAGCACGTCTTCAGCAGAGCCTGTCTCTGGAATCTGCAGAAATTTGCCATGCTCCAAATTTAGAACTTGTGGGTGGAAGCTCGGTCAGGAGCCAACTTTTTATACCATTACATCACAGGAATTGAGGGCTTCGTGCCAAGGATCCAAGGAAATTAATAAAGAGCAGAGGCTGTCCAGCTGTTCGAATTTAAAGTTATGGCAGAGAGGTAATTATTAATAAATACGGCTTTATGCGGAACATCGTAATCTCGCCGCTTAAATTGAACATATCCCCTCTCTTCACTGCAGCCTACCATTCTGTTAGAACTTGCAAAGACAATAGGAAGGATTTAACATCTGTGAGAGGGAGGCCCAGGGAAGCTGGGATCCTTCTCGACAGAGACCACGCTCCAGTGATGGCTCTCCAGCTGAGCACTGCTGATGAGTGCACGCCTTTGCCAGGGGCACCACTGCTCCCCCCCGCTGCAGGAGGGGCTGGAACGTGGCGTGCATTCTTCCAGCTAAAGCACACGAGGCCTCCAGTGGACAGGGATCAAAGCCATAGACAGCTAATTTGAAGAGAAATTCAATTTGTTTGACCTCCCTGTGCCGGGGCAGCCAGTGCAAGCTCAAATGTCACAGCCTCCAGGGAGTTGATGGTAAAGCACGGGGCCGCTGACCAAGAGGCACAGGGTGACCTGAGTGACCTCCCATCCTGTTTGGGATGCTCTGTGCATGCCCATAGCCCCAGCAGGGCTTGGCCCTGGGTGCAGAGCGTGGCTGGGGCTTGGGGAAGGGCCAGGCTGGTGCTGGGAGGGGGCCACTGCCCCGTGCCCCCACAGACTGGGGAGCCAGGTCTGCTGCACGCTGCTTTCGGCACCTCAAATGCACAGCACACACAACAGGCACCTTCCCAGCTCCAGCACTCAGCCCCAGCAGGACAGCTCTGCAGGAATACACCTGGCTCTGCACACAGAAAGGGGCAGGGGTCCCAGTGCTTGGTCTGCATGCCAAGGGCTGAGCACAGGCTTGCCATGAAACACACAGCCAGGAGAATACAGCAGTGTCTTTGGAAAAGAGGCTCCCCTGATGCTCAAACCACAGAAATGCTGGTATGCAGCTTCAGAGATTTACAGCTTATACGCGCCTCAAGGGCATGCAAAAGCTATGAATAATTAAAAATATGGCACTGGGTTCTCTAGGAAGTTCCCCATTTCCATTTTACAGATAAACAAGAGGAGGTGGAAAGCAACTGAAAGCTGCTTTAGTGGAATGATACTGTCAGCAAACCAAACCTTAGAGTTTGCAAGGAGATGCTCCTGTAGCCACAGATACCTCACCTTGCTCGCACATGTATTTTCTGCAGCAGCACATACCAAACAGCTTTATGCATCCGTGCCTCACCAGGAGCCAGCACAGCAAACACCAGGACCTGCAGCTTCCTCTGCTTTTGTCTAAGCACCCCCCTCCCCATAAAATATTAAAAAATATTTTATTTCTTTTATGGTTTAAAAACCATAGCTAGCAGGTAAAAAAAAATTTAAGAATAATCACTTCAGTGATGTGGTCACAGGGTGACAATTTCCACAACGGAAGTAAGATAGTCACTGATAGGGACAAAAAGCAGAAATCAGCTCAGTTCAACTCAATGATCTTAGAATCATGGAATAGTTTAGGTTGCAGAGACCTCTAAGTCATTCCTCGCTTCTTAAATGGGGTGTTTCCACCTGCAACACAGGTATGAGCATGCAGGGGGTGTTACAAGAAGTCAGGCTGCTCTGGATTCAACAGGCTCTATTACTGGATAAACCTCTTGTACTTTACCTAGAAAAATGTGATGCCAACCATTCATTCCTGCCAGAGAAGCCGCTGAGAGATCCTGGCCCTGCTCAAGTACAGTGCTATGTATTTTTTCTCCCAGCATGTAGCTGCTCCTGCTGGGCTGTGTATTTTATGTTTTTGTGAACAGCTGTGAACATCTAATGATTAAAAACCTCAGGTTTATTAAACATCCCACTTATGGTCAAGAGAAGCTCTCCTGTGATGCATGAATCATGGAGAGAAGCTGGAACAGTGCAGTGGGTGAGATGAGCCTTTGGATGCTGCTTCCCTGAGGGATGGGAGACCTTTCTGGGTTCTTTCTGGGAACCTGGAATTGGACTGGCTCCTGGAGCTGGCCTGTGCATGCAGAGAGCATATTACATGGCTCTGGAGAACTTCTCCCTCCCAGTATAGAATGGCATGAGGAGACTTTAAGGGGGGACAATACAGGGTTTTCCTGAACTGCTAAAAACGCCTGTAATACAGGACTCAAAAGGATGAATGGAATTCAGTGATTGGATGACTTGAAGAGAAATTTTAAAAAAATAAAACTATCAGGGCAGAAAACACCCCAAAAAGTATCGCCAGGTGTTGGGGAAGATGAAATAGGAAAGCCTTATAGATATGATTACCTTGCAAAAGATGCTGGAAATATGGAAAGTATAATCAAAATTGAGATGAAGACAAGGTTTGACTTGAAGAGTAACTAAGAAACAATGGCAGAGCTGGCTGAAGGGAATCCTCCTTCTTGATAGAACAATGCCCTCTGCCCAGGCAGGTCCAAAGGTCAGAACAACCCATACCTGCCTGGTAGGAGATTCCTAAAAGTAGTTTTTTAAGGTTTAAAATATAACCCTGTATGGTAATGCGATAATTCTTATAGGTTGCATGCAAATATTGTAGAGTTTGTTGCTTGTTTCAGATTGGTTAAAGAGAATTAGAATATTCAACAGAGAAGATGATTTATTGTATTGTAAACGGCAAATCCCTCTTTTTTTGCTCTCTCTTTTTGCCTCTTTCTCTCTCTCTCTCTGGCCTGCTCTGAGCTGCGTCTTGCAGCCCAGCAGCCTCTCACACCCACGCTCTTTCGCAATAAATTCCCATGCTCTAAACCCATCTTTAGAGATCTCCTGCTTCTATTTTACCCCTATAACCAAATTCCACAGAGCTAAATCCTACAGCCAGGTATTTTCCGGGGCAAAAAGGCAAAAAAGTCTTTATTTCCTACATGAGTGCCCTACAGCAGGTTCAGTCTGAGGAGTGAAGTGCATTTTATCTGCAGTGCTGCTTGGTACCCCAAGGCTTTTCAGTGTGTGGTCCTCTTGCATGAGAGAGTCTGCAATGGCAATGCCACTGCTCCTTCTACGTGTGGATAAAGGTGGAAGGAAAAAGGTCAGCAAAATCAGCAGTCTTAAGGGTATCTTCATGCACCCCAGAAGCTGGGAATGCCAACCTGCCAGAGCCAGGCAGGGCATGCTCATTGTCTTCAGCCCTTCCTTTCAGATTTTGCAGGATAGTAACCTCATTTCCTGCAGCACTGCATTGGACAAGTTATTGTGGTTAGTAAGTGATTCTAAAAAGCTGAAATGCTTCAAGCTATAGCCCAGCAAATTTCTAACCCATGGCTCATCTCCAGGTCTCTTCCCACTGAAGTCAGAAGCAATCCCTTCTGCCCCATCTACAGTTCTTAGAAATGCAGCGAGCATTTAAAATTTTGGAGACCTTGCCCATTCTTATAACTGGGCAAGAGTCAGATTTCTAAAATGCTACTCATGCTGCATAGAAAATTCCTTCCCAGAAGTCCCCTCATTTCCAGCAGACAATCCCTTATTTCACTACTAGTTCTAGATGCAGCCAAGCATCATCTTATTTAAAAGTCATCTTCCAACAGCAGTAGCAGTAAACGCATTTGGCCAGCTAATTTACCTTCTGCAGTCATAGGGCTGGACTAAACAACCTGCTTTATCTCCTGGCAGTGTGGCTTGTAAAACCAACTCCAACTGGTAGCAGAGAAATACATAAAACATGGAGAAGGGTTTTATGAGAAGGTGGGTTTGTGGCTTCTTATTTTGACTTGTTTCCATAAGACTCTTAAAAGTCTCAAACCCTGGAGTTAAGGAACCTTAGTTGCTCCTGATTTTCCAGCAGTTTCTTTAAAAGATGAGTCATTTGGAAAGCACGGGAAGCATCAGAGTAATTACTTTGATGTCTTTAATAGAAATTTGGGATGGATTTGAAAGAAACGAGGGAAGTGCTGTTATTTCCTTTTGGAATGGCAGCCTGACATGACTGGTGCAGTTATACAACAAAGCCACCAAAGAGCAGCGCACACGCGAGCCCGGCTCGTCCCCCTCATCGAGTTTAGATCTGGATGCTGATGGGCTCAGCAAACAAACACTCGTGTTTATCATAACAGAATGAACAGAATGTACCACAGAGAATATGACTCACTTTTCCATAGGACGGCTGTCTATTCTCCGGGTTCGGGTAAGGGAATGTTGCACCTCTGGCTTACAGTTTGTTTTACAAGGTTTTAATGAGCCTGTCCCAGCGAGCTGTTGCCCCACCACATAAAATCTGATTCATTTGCCTTTGTGAAAATAAGTGTGGCTTTTGACAGGACACCCTGCACTAGGCCATACTAAGTCAGCCAGCCAGACACTCACAGGTGGTTTGAGTCTGGAGTGCTTTTTGAAATGAAAATATGCAGCCAGCCTCAGCAGCACGTCGGCTGTTTTCCCTTGGGTGACAGGCTGTCCTGCTGCATCCAAAGTACCCCCCCTCCTCCTTCTCTGAGGGACAGAGTCTGCCTTTTAAACTGGGCCTTTAAAACAGTGGCTTTCTGTAACAAAAGGGTTTATTGAAAGCACAGTTCGGGGAAGGGGCAATGAAGAAATGATCACATTTTTATTTCAAAACATGTGAAACTCAAAAAAAGCTGCCTATTAATTCACAGGAAATTCTGATTAAAGTAGGTGTCCTTACAAGACCCTCCTGTGAGAAATTCAAATGAAGGGAAGGGGAGGGAAAGAGATTTTTAAGTAAACAAGTGAGAAGAGCCAGGGAAAACAAGAGCAATAAGCAGAGTCTCAGGTGGCTGACTTGGCAGAGCAGGGTGTGAAGGAAGGAAGGAAGAGGCTGTGGGACAAGGAGCCGCTGGCGTTTACAGTAGTCAAGAAGTCTCCAGAGTTTGTGACTTTAACCACAAGTTGCTTAACCATACTGTATGCTCCTTCGCCCTCAATCCAGCCCCAGCCATGCTGGTAAATCCCGCTCCCAGTCAAGAGGGGGGATGCAGGTGCAGGGTGGTGCTGCTGGACAAAGGAGGAGGAGGAGGACTGGCAGAAGGGGTGTTTCACTGCCCCCTGAAGTTACAGGAGTCATGATGAGAAAAGACAGCTCCTGGCTCAGGTCTCAGGCCTTGGACTGGAGAAGGCTGGTGAGTAACAAGTTTGGGATTGAGGGGCTGCCCTGTGGTGTAGACATGGCCACTTACAGATAGAAAGAATTTTTCTCTTTCCCTGAAGTCAGTGAATGCCTTCCAGTGCCAGAAGAGAGTCATGAGAGAAGAGAAACGGTGTGTTTGTCCCTTCCCAGTGACGGATGCAGGAGAGCAGAGGATCCAGTAGTGAAGAGGTGAATGTGAGCTGGCACTTCAGAGACCAGGCTTTCTACCAGGCATTGAAAGTTACTGTGAAAGACACCCTTGATTCATGTTTGTCATGGAGATTAACCTTAACTAATACTCTGCAAGTCAGAAAACCATTTCAGATTAAGAAATGAAATATTCCCCAGGCTAAAGACTGCTCAGGTTATATATCTCATCCTTATGGGAATTTGCACAGATCTGCAAATGCATTGTTTTAAGGCTACCAGCTGCAAAAATGGAGAAACTAACTGAGTGACAGAAAAGCAAACCCTAAAATAGATACCCTTAACCCCAGGAGGGCTGGGGGTGTGTTGAGCTGTGGTTTTCTGTGCTCGGTAGCGATGTGTCATCATAAAGAGCCTGCATTTAACTGTGGAACAATGCTGTGCATGGTGTCACCTTCCCAGGGGCTCACTGTGCAACAGCTTCTCCAAACTGCTCCATTTCCACTGCTGAAGCAGCTCATTAAAAAAATATATCCTCATACAGCTGGGAATTATAAAATTCTGCAAGAGCCTGCGATGCCAAGGACCTTTATTTGGAGGCACACCTCTGTTCCTAGTGCTTTGGAAGCTGGTCTTTTCCAAAAATCTTTCTATAGATGCTCAAGCAAGGATGGATCTGGCCACAGTCCATTCACCATGAGTGATTATATCTTAAAGGGATATTCCCTCTCTTTAAAAAACTCCAATTCTTCACATGTTTCTGGTTAAAAAAAACCCAACACAAAAGAACCAGCCCTTGTGCCTATGTCAGTGCCTTAGCTGTATAAATTTAAACATTCCATTGTAAGCTAAGATTATCTTGCCTCTTGCCCACTGAGACATGTGGGTTTGGCTTTATAAGACTCCATAACTGGCCTGCTTGAACCCTGTCCAGAAAGTTTTCATCTAAATTGATTAGGACTTGGAACGTATTTTCTTGGACAAATTGTGTTCTAATGAATAGAACACTCCCTCACAGCTGTCCTGCCAGAAAGCCAAGATTTTTTCTGTCTAAAAATCATCCCAAAGTGACCCTTAGATAAAGTTCAGAATCCATTTTCATTTTTTTAATTAAGAAAAGGTTTGCTTAATTCCATTCCATACATTTCAGCGCTAGGCAGCTGACACACGATTCCCCCGAAACGTTTTATTTTAAAGAATTTGGTAGTGATGTCAGGTCTGCCACAGACAATACATTTCTAAAAACACTGTTTACATTAAACATGAAGCATGAGGATGTATTCAGCAGGAGAAGCCTCTCTCATCCCCATACCTGTAGATGGCTCATAGAGCAAACTCCAGGTCGGCTCTGTTCTCCTCACGATAAATTTAAACATTAATGAAGACAAACAGGGACTATCACTATAAAGCCTCACCCAAACACCAGAGATTTCCACAGTGACCTTCTCCAGGGACAAGGCTCCCCAAGAGGCCCCTCCTCACCCCCCGTAATTACCTTCATGAGCTCACCTTCACGTCCAAGGGCCGGCTGCCTGGGAATTCCTGCCATTAATTATTGCTGGCCAAATGAAGACAGCACTTCCCCTGGCCACTCCGGTGTAAAACTGTCCCAGTTTAAATGAATGCACCTTTTCTTTTTAGCATTTTGCTCCATAGTTGTTCTCCCAGATGTCCCAGCTTGAAACCTCAGTAAATGTTTGTGTTATGATTAGCCCATCTGGAATTTCTATTCTATTCCACGGCCTCTCTCATGGTAGACAAGGAGGATTTCATTCAATCCAGAATACTCAGGGGACATCCATGGTTACATCATATTCTTTATCTCCTAGCAAGGGTATTTCTAGGAACCATGAGTACAATTTGAGACAAGATCAGATCCTTTCTAATCTTGCAAAAGATGGTTCTGGCCCATGTGGAAATAATGTATCTTTACCATGTTTTCAGGACTTAACTGACACATGGCACTCAGAAATTAAATATATGCACAGGAATTTAAAGGAACTGGCCATTCAAGAAACACAGCTTCTCAGGTTTTAGACATTGGTTATATCTTTAACAAGAGAAGAAACTGAGGCAAAGTCACTTCTGCTCAATCTTGAATGGAATTTGACTACTTCAGCTACCAGCTATGCTCAGAGAAGAAAAGTAAATCATGGGAAATTGCTGTGCTACCAAAGAAATTACCATCTGGTACTGCTTGTGGAAAATGGGTCATAAAAAAGACAGGACATGCTGAGCTTCAGAAATTTACCTGGAATTCCCTGGAGAACATGGTAGCTACTGCAGTCATTCTCCAGTGTCTTTACTGAACGTAGGTTCAGTCACATCAACATGATTAGTCAATATGCATAATTAGATAGCAACATCTTACTTAAGCTTATGTTGCTTTGACAGACAGATTGAGAAAAATATCACATACCTCTTGTAGAGTCCACGTCATCTTTGGCTGTGGGTGAAGAAAACTATGTACATTTGCAGCCATTTATGTAAGCCCCATTTTAAAAAAAAATTCTGTGTGCTCTTAAACGATTAGAACCTAAATATAATGACAGGGAATGAACAGGAACAAGATTTGCTAACACTTTATCACACTGTATTCTGCAGCCTGCTATTGTCTGGAGATGTGGTTATAATGGGCAGATTATACAGCATTAAACCTTCCTGAAAGCACAGACAGAAAATATGATATAATCTTGCTCGGAGCAATTATCTTTAAACACAAGAACAGCTTCAGCACCCAGTGGAGAGCAGCAAGGGAAGTTATGGGCCCAAGGCAAAGCAATGACCAGCTGCCAAGAAACATCCTCGTTAGCCTTTGTTAGAGTTTGCCTTTTTAAAGTCATTGTGCAGCATAATTAAGTTGGTAACATGCAGATGAGAAAGCAGAAAAATATGTGAAGACATAGGGAGATGAAATGCTAAAGCACTGAAAGATGTCACCTCCTCTGCGAAATGCTTATGTGGTGAAAAAAAAAAAGAGAAGAAAGAACGAGTCATTTCAGGATACGTCTGGAATGAGAGATAAGAAGATCACAATCTTCTGGTAGTCTCCCACAAAACCTCTTTATTTGCACTCCACATCACAAGGAATGAGTAAGAACACAAAGCAAGAGGGCAGTTATGGAGAACAGACAAGATGAACTCAGCCTAAGAAATGGAATTTCAGGACATGGTGGCGCTTTCAAGATCCTGAGAACTTGATCCATATGTTCCCTGAAATGGCAGCATCAAGAGCTGAAGGCTTGATCGAGCCTAAGTCATCATTAACTTGGAGATCAAGGATGTACAACAGGATAAGAAAGGAGAAGAGGGAGCAGAACTTGAGTCAACCCTTGTGATCACCTTCTGGTGGCTCCTGTGTGCTACCAAGTTGATCACAGGCTTTAAGTCTTTTTTGGTTGTGTTCCAGTTTGTTAAACATGCTCATCTCCCCTCACTGTTTATCTGTTTTGCAATGTGGGAAGTGTGAGTAGTTTTGTGACATTATTTAAAGCTTTTAAGCAGAGACAGACAAAAACATTTAGACAGAGACAGCAAACTATTTCTTGAGCTGAAGAGGAGATTTCAGGCCAGATCCCAGCCATCACGTCCAGGTTAAGTTCCCATTGCACCATTTCCAGATTTGGGTTATCTTGGGGAGCAGCTGGGAATTTCCTGTTCCCGAGGTGACCCACAGGTGTCATAAGGCCAGACAAAGCCAGACTTGTGCTGCCTGCTCCCCGCTGAGAAAGCAGGGGCTCCCCAGATAGCTGGTGACAGGAGAGGACAACAGGCACCCACTGCTGTTGTCCCTGGCTAGGAGCCCAGCAGGTTTGAGTCCCAAAACTCCCAGGAACATTTCCTGCCTTCATCTCTGCTAAGAGCTGCTCCAGTGTACCTGGAAGCACAGGTACTGAAAAGGAGAAAGCAGGGAGCTGCTCCCATGGTTTGTGCTGCACGCCGAGAGGGCTTTGCCATGGCTTGTGCTCGTGGCATGACTCAAAGGCTGGCTTGGAGTGGCCCCCTTTTACAGACAGACAGACAGACAGACAGGAGACTCTGGCAGCAAGGCCAGGCATTACATTCCCTTTAACTCTTACAGACCCAGCCATTAATCAGCAGCCAGGAGTCACATGGATTGCCAACATCCTGGACAGCCCTGGCTCAGGCTGGGTTTCCACTCTGCTTAAGAGAGTTCTGCCCACGGACTCAGCCTCAAAAAAACCACCCCAAAAACAGGTGCTGTACAGCAGACACACCAAATACAAGCTCGTGGTAGGTGGTGTTTTGCAGGATCCATCCTTGCTGAAGGACTGCACGTTTGTACCTCTGTGGTTGGATGGAGGGACAGAAGGGTTATGGGAAAGGCACGACACAGCATGGTAGGGAATGAGTCAAAATGTCACTGCTAAGCAAGCAGAACAGAGAACCAAAGAGGGATGGGAATGGAGTAGAAAGCTCAGAGTTATGGACAAGTTAATGAACCAGCAGTACTGGAAATGGGAACAAGCTGTCAGACCTTCGACTCCTACAAGAAACAACGAAAATATCATAATTTCTGATGATTTCAATGGAAATAGAGTTATGCAACACTGATATTGTTCACATATTTAATTAAGACTCTGTCAGCACTGTCAAGCCTAATTAACCTGGTATTTAGCCTTTTATAGGAGTTGGTTATAAGAACATGCCCTGCACTAAAACCCAGCATTCTAGATATGAAATCAGCCCTAGAAGAGTCACCTGTTTGTTACAGCAGGCTCTTGAGACCATCCCACTAAGGTGCTAAGACATCTCCCTTGCAGTTGGTGGGAATCTGGGGTGTCCAAGGAATGCAGAGTCAAGCGTCCTGGCAGCATCCCACCAAAGAAATTATTTCCCAGAGAATTAATCCCCTATTCTGACACTTCTTGTCATGTGAGATTCAAATTTCTGCCTTTCCATGCCGATTGCAGCTCAGCAAATGCAAAGGCTAGACAATGGACTTACACCACTTGTGAACATTTTGGTTTCTGGGCTGGTTAGTGACAGAAGCAGTTCACTATGTGGAGAAACAGGCTCCTCTGGATGTCAGCAAGAGCCTATGGATAAAGCATGCCACAAACCTCAGCTGCTGTCATGTACAGCCCTCTTCACTGGGGCCACAGCACCTCTAGCACTGCCTCCTGCAGCTGTGGGACATGCATTTCTCCTTGCCTTGTGGCAGCAAGCACACAGCAGCCTGGAGTCACCAGTGAAATCAGTTAGGTCTCTAGTGAGTTCTCTCAGCGGGTATTATAGATAAGATTCAAATAGAGGCTGAAAAATTAATATAAATGAGAGCAAACAACCAACACTCCCAGAAAATCCCATGTTCTGCAACTGTTATTGCTTCATCAGTGACAGGAAAGAGCAGTGTTCTAAAATAGAAGTTCACTTAATTGAATTTCCCTTAAGGCACAGAAAATAAGCTTCCATGAAGTGGTATCAATTGTTCAACAATAACATGTTCTCCCAGCTGAAAACTGGGTTAGGAATTTGTATTGTATTTTCACAAAACATAATTCCTAGCCCAGTTTCTTCCTCCTCCTCGAGATAACCAGGCAGATTCCACCTCAGTGACCACTGAGCTGGAGTATGTGGGTCAGTAAAAGTCAATGTTCAGCTTCTCCACACTCCTACTTAAACACAGCCTGCTGGATCCACCATGAGACTTTGGATGCACAAAGCCATTAAAGGAGCTGTTTGCTTAAACACTTTTATATTTAAGGTTTTTTTTTTTTTTTAAAGTATCTCTGCATTCTTGTTCTCTGTTCTGGGGTGCAAGGTTCATGGCAGTGTCAAGCCCAGGGGAGGTCAGCCACACACAGGACTCACATCCTTTTCCCTCCTGGGGTACAGGGCAGGCAGAACTGGACACACCAGGGTGCTGAAAAATACAAAGGAACACTCAAAAGCTACAGAGCAATGAGGAATCATACCTTTTTCTGGTAATACAGAAAGTGTTAACAACCAGCACTCGTGTATTTACGTGTGAAATATTATCTCTCTGAAAGTTTGTCATAAATGTGGCTCACAACGTGGGGATGGCCAGGCTTTCCAAGTCTGTGCAGCAGGAAGAATATTTCCTAGGGAATAAGGTCAAAATATTAGCATTCAACTGAATCAGTATGGGCCAAATTAATGAAGTTACTGCTCCATCACAGACTTCCATCCATGAAACCTGAGAAAGCGGTTGTATCAACAGCACATCAATCCATGGCACTGGTCAGCAGAACAGAAAACCCAACCTCCAGTTTCAAAGTTTCATTCAGCTTTGGCACAGAAAGGTTAACTGTTGTTTAAACAATGCTTCTGAACAGATAATGTTAATTAAATGTTTGCATTCAAATCTTCTTACACAGTGCAATAAGTTTGCTTTCTATGCAAACACTGCGCATCCGGCGTGCAGCAGAAAGCTGGGGGGGCAGACACTAATGAGTAATAGTTCAGTCCCATGGACCTTTTTAAAACTAAAGGCAAGGAGGGGACAATGTTTGCCATCTCCAGACTCCTTGTGTGTCCGCCTCTAAGTTTCTTCTTATTTTCCAGGGATTTGCAAAATTATGTGTTTAAATATTCATTATCCTTCTACTCTAATACTGCTTAAAACTCCTTTTGCAAGCTCAAGGATGACATAGCCAGTGGACAAAAATTATACTCCATAAAAACAGAGCCCTGTAGCAGCTCTGGGTAAGTCAAACACCCTGATGTGAAGGAAAGCAGCTAAATCATCCATCCAGATGGGAAATGTTGACAGTCCCTTAACCAGAGCAGCTCTGCAATGCAGAGAGGTGTGCAATTTGGCTTTGTTAAGCAGACATAATGGAGCTATTTATCCTGTCCTCGAGCTGAGTGGGAAGTTTATGAAGCTGGCCTGCTGCTGGACATGTCACCTGGCTGCTGTGTTTCCTATTGGAATGCAGGGCTGGATGGCTCCTTTCTGCACTGACGTAACACACTGCCATGAGGAGGATTTCTCTGTGAGCCCAGGACCTCTTCCTCTGACCCCCGGAGCACATTGGATGCTGTGCATCCAATTCCTGACAGGAATGCTTCATTTTGCTCTTGAGCAACCATTTCTGAGCAAGCCAGGAGCAGAATCCAGCTTTTCTTGGCTGAAAGGATTGGGATGTCCCAAAATGGGGCTTTTTAAACAGATGAGTGAAAAAGCAGAGAGCCCAAAGGACCATTGCTCTCCAAAGAAAATCATACAAATCAACAAGGAAAAATTCCTCTCTGTAGTTAGGCTTTCTACGATGGTCAAACAGCTGTGTGCTGTTGGGCTCAGCTCTGCTCCAGCAGAGCCCCAAATATCCACTCCACTGTCTCAGCAGAGCCCCAAGGACACAGCGAGGTCCCTGGGCTGCCTTTGGCAGAGGCCGAGCAAATCCACTTGGAGCGTGCCCTGGATTTCCTGTGGGACACTGCCTTGGTGGACACTGCTCCTTGCACATCCCTGCCTGCCACCCCAGCACACATCACCTCCCTCCCCTGGGCTGGATCTCCCCTTCTGCTGGGCTTGGCTGTGGCTCCCTGCCCTGCCAAAGGGGTGGCTCTCAGCCAGTCCAGCTGCTGGGAACACCCTTGTGCTGCCACTGGCACCTCTGGCAGGCTGGAAAGCTGCACGTGTGGCGCTGCTTCCCTTGCAGGGGAGCTCCCACCTTCCCCCAGGGCCAGGATGTTGGTGGGGCACTGGACAGTGGTTGGGAGCACAGCATCACATCCACCTGGAGGCCCAGGGGAGAGGATGGGGGTGATAACAAAGCTTTTCAGACTCCGCATGCTGAACCACCAAGCTCCCCTGAAAATGCATCAGGGAGAGCAAGGGAGCCCTTGTTCTGTAGTTTCTCTCTTCTGTGCAGTGAGCTGAGCATGACAGTCCCCTGCTCCCCAATACAGGCAGTGGGGCAGAATTGATTTTTGCCCACTTTATTTGCCCTCCAGAAATAACTAATGGGTCAATATCAATCTCAAATAACTTCCCTTTGCCCTGATGAAAGTTTTCTCTTCAGGGCAAATCGTGTTGTTTTCAGGCTGCTCTTAACACTTCCCAATATGCGTGTAAAATTTTGCTGAATTTAGCCAATGGACATCTTTTCAAAGTGAATAATTAAAAAGATGACTTGTTTTCAGCTAAAACAGTACAAAACACACTTGGTACTTTGTCCAAAGAATCCCTCCCAGATTTACAGCGGGCCAACTGGATTCATAAACTGTTCACAGGCGAGTAATCAAAGAGATTTAAAATAGGAAACATTTTCTCCTCTGTTTGTGCCGATTTTTTTCAAAATCGGATGACAGATACAACATCAGCAATGTTGTATTTATTTGTATTTCTATTACATATATAAATATATAAAATATGTAATTTACACAAATGTATAAAGGCCTTTTCCTGGCACTTACTAGCAGCCTGCAGAAGGTAATTTAAGAGGTAGACATTTTTTGAAATATGAATGGACACGCTCATCCAAAGCACAGCAATATTTTTGGCCATTTCTGAACAGAGGAACTTTAACAGCTATAAATATTTCAAGGAGGCTGGATATCTCTTGAGGTGGAGCATTACATCTTTTCACTTCCAGCTTAACATGGTGGAAGCAGGCAAACCTCAGTGTTTGTATGGGCACGTGAACCCACGTGTCACCCCTCAACATCCCTTGCTGGTAATTATTCCTTCTTTTTCTGCACCCTGCCTGCTTGGCTTTGCATTTTACTGAATCTCAGAGTCATCTCCACAGACCTCAAAGCATGGGTGCTCTGTCGTGGTGGGTGTCACTGAACCCTCCTGCTTGAAGCAGGGCTTCCACCAACACCAGAGCAGGGTCGCAGGTTCAGCTGCTGTCCTAGGCACCACCAGGAAGTTTTGGCAAAAAACCCACAGCAATATCCAAACTTTAGCCCTGCCTGAACTGGTTCAGGGACCACTTGAGCCTCTACAGTCCTTACAGTGGTCAGGATTTCCCTCCTCTGAAGAAAAGAGTGGGGAATGAAGGTCCTCAGCTACACAGAAGTGGGTATTGCTTCACCGAGCCGGACAACATTACAGATTTTTACAAACTGTAAAAACAACCAAATTCCAAGCTTTGAAGTGGGGAGAAAAGCTAACTCTATGCTATAATTACATTTCATTTGGACTTCTCATTCCATGCACGAGAGCTGGGGTTGAAAACACTTGTTACAAAGTACAGAGGAACTTAAAGCACGTTCTTATTCAAACCATGCTCCATCACTCTTGCTCAAAATAAATACACGGCAGAGATGAAGTTTTAGTGTAACAAGACAATGCTTTTTAAACTGCTGTCCTGTCTGTTCCTTTTCCAGAGGATTAACATCCACGTGCATGAATGTTTAACCTGTGCTGGCAGGAGGAGGACAGCAGGGTGAGAGTGCATAGGACTCTGCTCCTGATGTGTTTGCCCAGCACCTGAGGCTCCCCGCTGAAGAGTAGGCAGGACTGGTACCTGAAAATACCTGAACACTTCTCAGCAGGGTCCTCATGCAGCTGCAAACAAAGAGGATACCCCTGAGCAGCCTTCTGGGCAGGCCAGATGCTGAGGAACAGACTTGTGACTTTTGACTGTTTGATGCCCTCGTTTTGCTCTGAAGTTTCTTTCTGTGAGTCATGAGTCCTACGCATTCCATTCACTTGCATGGTGAAAAGGCTTTTAGAGCAAAAAAATTCAGATGCTTTCTGCAAGTTCATTGAAGTTCAGTAAGCTGTTTTATCTCACTGGTAGGAACATGTCCACTTCAGCTGGAAAACTTCCTGGCAGAGTGCAGGTCTTTAGCAGAGGAGTCAGTTCTTGTCAGCCATGGAGGAAGCTCAAGAGCTCCCTTCTCAGCAAAGCTTACACCTTCAACACTCACTGTGCCTTTGCACATGCCTGCAACTACATGCCCCAGAACAATATCCTAGTTTAAAAACTTTTTTTAATTTTTTTTTTCCTAGTTTGAACTTTGGTTTTGTTTTGAAACCTTCCCCCTTTTTCCTGACTAACGCAGCTCATAAAGGAACACCTCCCTCAGGCCAAAAGCATGGGAGATGCTTGTGATGATCTGCCAAGGTTTTAACAAGGGTGTCCTCAGCACCTCAGAGCTGCACATCATGGAATGTGTCCCACATTAATAATACTTCAACTTCTCTCAACACGCTCAGAGACAGCTTGATGCCAACCCACAGGTTCCCTGGGGCAGAATGACAGCATCCACACGGGCTTGTAACCTGAAAGACAAACGTTTGCATTTTTTGCTAATCCCCTCAAGTACTCAGTATTTCGGAATCTCTTTCCTCACAGTTGCCCTCACAAGACCATGGAATCACTTATTTTAGACTGAAGGAGGCCAGTCATGTGCTGGCATTAATTGTGAGAACTGTCACTGGTTTATGACTGTGGCACTGTCGGTGCAAAGCAAACGTGCCAGATTTACAGTTGAAGGGCTTTGCTCAGGAAATTGCTCAGACACATGAGCAAAACCTCACCATAAAGAGCCCTTGGGGGATGAAGTTGTGAATCATTCCCAACATGCCTGGGGAGCATTCCTCTGCACCTCCAGGAGCCAGCCCAGGAGGGATGGACCCTGCCTGTCCCTAGGCTGGGGCAAGCCAAGGAGCAGAGCAGCCCTTCCCACAGTGTTACAAAGGTATAATCTGCTTTCAAATTCTGCACTGACATTCCACTGCACAAAGGGGGCCAAGGCTTTTCTACAGTAGATGCCACTATGGCATCAGGAGAGATCAAGAACCTCTTGATTTGGACACGTACTTTTGAATTACTTCATCAGAAGGGCTATTACAGGCAGCAGGGATCTAAGAGAGTCACGTAGCCACAGTGATTTTATGCTGCTCTTATTAGAAGATGTTGCAACCAGACACTCTGTGCATTGTTTACATTTCCAAAATGACGAAACAGGACAGAACAAATGAAACTAAAACCCTGGGCTGCTTAATGTAGTTTCTGCACCTTGGCAAATCAAGGTCAAAACAAACCCCCAAAATGTTTCCACACACTTTTCTCCCCTCTCACAAGGGGGTAAAGGAGGATTC
Organism: Petroica traversi; assembly: GCA_025920805.1. Lineage (NCBI taxonomy): Eukaryota > Metazoa > Chordata > Aves > Passeriformes > Petroicidae > Petroica > Petroica traversi. The sequence goes on from JAHLSL010000073.1 coordinate 6,248,254, forward strand.
TTAAGTGCTCTTAAAGGACGAACTTTTAGCATCACTTCCTCATCTCCAGTTTAAGAGAACGCAGTGGCAATCCCCTCGTGCCTGGAGAAGAGAGCTGTCATAGGAAGGTGAAGAAAATACCAGCAGTGCTGAGAGAAAGAGCAGCAAGAAAGCAAGTTTAGTGTTACAGACTTGTTGCCAAGTGGAGGCAGATCTTTTCTTGTTGACATGACACAGGCTTTACTCTTGGGCTAGGTGTGCTGTGCAGGAAAGAGCTGGGATCCCCCCCAGCTGCTCCACTGCTCCTGCTCTGGTTAATCTCTACCAGAAAGACACTTGCCAACCCTCTCCCTTTTCCAACCATCATAAGTATCAAGGTTAAAGATCAAAATTCGAAAACAAAACATGTTGAAAGACTTGTCTTCTGTGCAAGTGAGAAGAAAGCATGCCTAGCTCTCCAGGCTGCATGCTTTTCAGTGTGGGCATGCTGCATTATCAGGGTTACACGATAGCTTTCATCAGGGCATTGCACCACACGGTGCAAACCAGCCACTCTTTAACCCTGTCAGGCAGGAATACACAAACTTTTCTGTATTTCACTGAGCAGAAGAGCGAAGAACTTGAGAAATTTAGGGATTTGTGCAGAAGCAACAGCACTGTGAAGAGAACATCTGACCAAAATAATGTGGATGCGTAGGAAAAAAATCCGAACTCCACTTCAATTTGTCTAATTCTCATGGGATCACAGGCCCTCACATTTCACCAGGTCAAGCAAGTCATGGTCTGCTCAAGGATATACATTCCTTTTTTATCATGTAACCACTATGTGACCCTGACAAGAAGTTCAGAGGGTTCTTTTCTCTAATGTAGGCTTGTACTGCCTTTCTTAAGGGGAGGGGAAAAAAAAAAAGGAAACAAGTCCCAGGTAAGCATACAACAACAAAGGAATCCCTCCAGCATCACTTCATTTCACTTGCAAACAGCATCAGTACTTTTCTGTTCAGATATATACAAATATTTAATATACACACTGTATAGGTATATACTTCATACATACTTTTTTGTTCTGGAATAATAATAATAATAATAATCTGTGTTCAGGGCACTGCCCAAACAAGAATCTCACATTAGAAGTTAATTATTTTGCTACAGTCGTGCACCAAGAAGCAGCTACTCCAGCATGGATTGGGAGTATTCCATCTGGGAAAAGGAAACCAGAGCTTGGCACTGAAGATGCCCTGGGGCAGACACCCAGTCCCAGAAGGACCTTTAGCCCCACGCACCCCTGGTACCCCAGAGCTGTGCTCCCCTGTGAATTACACTTCCCTTTCTAGGCCATGAAGGAGGGAGATGTGAGGGCTGGTCTTGCTTTTGGTTCTAGGAACATTGCAAGATGAAAACCATGTCTGTTGGGCAGTACCAAAGAAAAATAAACTAGCCATCCCACAAAGTCATCCAACATGTCTATTCACACTCCTGGTAAGTGACAGCTTCTACCTTTTGCAGCCAGTGGCATAAGCAGATGTTATGAATTTAGCAATCCAACATTTCAGTGAAGCATAAACAAATTATAGTGAACAAATGTTCTTGAAATCTGAACTTGGAGATATTTTCTATAACTCGGAACTTGATAGGGTGTGCTTACAGATCTAGCAGGGAACTTCCATCAAACCTTGGAGGAGCTTCTGGGAAGCGCAGTCCTCTCATTTGCAGCAGACATCCTTCTTGGGAGATTCATTCTTCCTAGGCAGAAAACATTTTAGCCATTAAAACCCTTAACTTTAAAGCTAGCAGGCATTCTGACACTGCATGCAGCAGGCTGGATTCTCACTCATTTCCTAGGAGGCCTGAAGACTGCAGCCAAGCACATGAGGGTGCCAGAAAGATGCCTCCCACAGACTTGCAGGAACCCTTCTAGCTTTTTAAAACCTGAGAAGACCTTTGGTCCAAAGCTTTGCAGTGTGGAGTTCCCAGAAATGGCAACATGCAAAGGAAAAAAACACCAAGCCCTGGAGAGCTAACCCTATTAATAATGCGCTTCTCCTGCTAAAAGCTGGTTGGGATAGAAGCACTGAATCTCAAACCCAGGAAATTATGAGTGTGAAGCTGTCATGCCCAAACAAGCATGGCAGAGCTCCCAGTGACTTCACACTGTCAGCTCTCGAGTTACAGGAGCTGGAGCTGGATTTGCAAGTGGCATCAACCAAACCTCCAGATCCAGATCTGAGGTACCTCCAAAGCCTAGACCCAAACCTTGTGCCTTCTGCAATTGGCATGGGTGGATAAACATTCCATAAAGGATGGAATGCTGCTCTCAGTCCACTTGGGTGACAAAGTGCACACTCACTGGAAAGGTCAGAGACTGAGAGTCTGTTCTGCACTTTATCGTACTTGAGGAGGAGACATGGGTGGATGGAGGACTGACTGCTGCCAATAGAAACATTGTTTCTTATTCACAGGGACATGCAGCAGCAAGACCAAAATTACTCAAAACAAATAGCACTGAAATTACTGGGGTCAAGGACAGTGGAGCCAAGAACACCCAAGAAGGGTGCGACACAGGTACCTTACATCATCCTGACATTTCAAAGGGCTTTTTAGGGTTTAACTCTCCTGGTCTCACAAAGAGGGTCAGTGGTGTGAGAAAAACCTCTCCTTTAATTTCTGGAGCTCTTTGAAAGGCAGGGCTCTGGTTGCAGACAGATTTCCCTGCAGAGGAGGGCTCCAGCTGCCGGAGCTGCCAGGAGAGCCACGCAGCTGCAAGTGCAGCCACCACAGAAAGGAAACCCACACTGGGTTTCCTCCACCCACGAAGGCACTGCAGAAATCGGACTTTTTGGCTTTGTATTGGCTGTAACTGTGTGAGCCATGGCTGCTGACCCAAACCACAGTGGGTCCCTGATTTTGCCCAAGTGAGGCTTTGCCTGTTAGAGAGACAGCACAGCTCAAGCCATGGAAGTGCAGAAATGCACCAACAAGGGTCAAACTGCCATCCCAAACAGCACTGAATGAGCCCATCAGGGTCTCCAAACCACCCTCTTTTGGGCTCTGACCCTCAGTGGGCCCAGCCTGGCGAGTGCAGCTGCCCTCGGGTCCCATTTGCTGCAAAGCAAAGCAAAGCAAAGCAAAGCAAAGCTTACACAAAGCCAGCTGGTTCAGAATCCCAGATTAGAAAGTGTCACCAGTTAATGTCACCTGATGGCATTGTTTAGCTAGGGATATTTTTTGTTTTAACTGCATGTTTATAGCACTCGTTTTGATAGAATAATCACAGCACTTAGTGTTGGCTTTCATCTCCCTCATGTGACTCACCCCTTCCATTTTCCAGGGCTCAGCTGTGATTGCTGGAGTGGCTGAGCTATCTGCACTGGTGCTACAGACTGGCCTGTGCCACCAGGCTCAGATCTGCAGCAGGAGGGCTTCGAGTCGCTGGGAGTTCAGATCAGGAGGGTTTAATCACCCTGCTGAAGGGGACTGGCTCTTATCTCTGCAGCTGGCTCTGCTGCCTGTCTGCTGACTGCAAAGGACAGGGGCAATCTGGGGCTTAAAAGGTAGATTTGGCTTCAGTCTCATCTCTAAATATGTGTAGTCAGAGATATCTTTATTTTACAGACACACAGAGCTCTAAATATAGCTGTATTAAGAGATACCTTTTGTTTATGTATGCACATAAATACGAAGTTTTGAAAGTTTCCCCTCTCAAACAGTGAGGGAAAAATACCTTGTTTTGGACATACCAAAAATTCCCGCAGGAGTTTGGAAGAAATAGCTCTGCCTCCCAACTCGAAAGCATCCAGAGAGTCCTTGAGGAGATATTCCCAGGTGCCAGGGGCTGGCAGGGCAGAGCAGAGGCAACCAGAGTGTCCCTGGCCCAGCCCTGGCATGGAGGAGCCCAGGGGGTGACAAAGTGGCCGTGCCCCCTGGCCCCAAAAACGAGGTGGGTGGCCCAGCAGCTGCATTGAGCAACATAAAGGTGGTGGGGAAATAATTTCAGTTTCCTGTAGGGTTTCATAATTTTACTTATTTTTGCATAAGCCAGTATAAAACCTCTTGGCTTTTTCCAACAGCATTAGAAACATAGATAAACATGCAGATTTCCATCAACACTCCTTGAGCTCACTTTCTTGCCAGTTTTCAGGAAAAACTGCCCATACATGACTTGCCAATTTCTGTGGAATTTTGGCTCAAATAATTTTTAACTACTTAATACAGATCACATTTATTATCACCATCAGTGGAAAATATTATCTTCCCAGATTTCCTTGTATTGTAAGCAGTGGGAATAAAATTAATTCACTCTGCAGTTATACAAATATGTAAATCCATTACAAATACAGCACTGAATGCATTTTCTCGAATTCCTGTGCTGTTTGCAGCTTTGTTTCTGGCAGCACCAATATCCTTCTGCTGATGACTGGATTGCCCTTCAGCCTCAGAATAATTTCTGGAGTAAACCTATTGATTAATGCTCTCGTGACACACTAACTCATATGGCATTAGGGAGCTGTTTTTATTGCTGGAGTCCATTTGTCCCTCGTACGTGCACACATTTGGAGTTCACATTTGATGCACCTCGCAAGCTGTCCTGCAGTTTGATCCATCATCCCACTGCAGCTCTAGCACTCCTGTTAAATTCCATTAAGCACTAGGGGTCAGTCAACTGTATCAGAAACATGAAGCAATTTGCTAAAGTACACATTTAATGGGGCTTCAGGGAGGGAAATGATCACGTGTACAAGTTGCAGTTTTAGGAATCTAGACCTAAACCTATAGTGGATAAAGTCTGAACTCTGATGAATTTGTGGCAAATCCTCAGCATGACCCCATTCCAGGATTCCATCAGCAGACAGTATGACCTACATTGTATCATGTGCCAGGACTTACCTGTAGCTGTAATTTACCCTGCACTTTCTCCTTAGATAGAAACAAACCCCAAAGAAATAGAAAAAATACCTCAAACACCCAAAAGCTGATTGTGAATTCAAATTCTGTCGCTGCTAATGATGAGCTTCTCACAGTTGTGCACAAAGGAGATGGGTGTTCAGTTTTCTTGCACTGAAGCCAGAGGCTGGTTCCCACCTCAAAAACCTGTGTGATTTTGCCAGGCACCAGCCCCTGTGAGGACCAAATGCACAAAAGCAGACACCCTGATGACAGTGCCAGCAGGATGAAACCTGTGGCCCCAGTACTCACAGAAACCCAAACCTTCCTGCTTCGTGAACTGGGATACACCTCCAATAAAACTTGTTGCAGCCCTTTGTGGGCACCACAGAAGAAATCTGTCCCTGGTGCAGGTGAGTAGGGAGCCCAACAAGTCAATGTACCAGTGAAACTCTCAGTCTCTGTATCCTCAGGCAGAGCAGGGGTGCTGATCAGTGGAACAGGATGCACACAGAAAAAATGGGAACATTTCCGTCGTGTCAGAGCTTCTCTTGCCTTTCCAGCTGTGTCCTTAAGGCAGCCTTGTTGCAGGTGTTCATCTACGCTGTCCCCACCCTCTGTTTTAACTAAAGGTGGTGTCTCTAACTTACTCCAAGTAGAGGCCAGGCTGTGGAAAAGTAATACAGGCTCTCTGGATTTCTCCTAACATGAGAATGACCACTTCACTTGCTCAGACTCAATACAATCCGGCTGCTTCCACCACCTTCCTTTTAATGCTTCCTCTGCCCCCACCATCCATGGCCTCCTAAATGAAGGTTGTAGCCCTGCAGTAACTGAGCAGAAAGACAAGCTCTAACTGCAGTGGCAAAGCAGCAGCTGAGGATTAGAAAAAAACAGGCAGAGATTGCAAAAATACAAATGATTCAAGGCACGGGTAGGGTTTCGCATACCTCTCTCTGGGCTGTTGGGACACTTAACTGTTGTGCAATTCGTGCTGACTGCAGTTGTTGGGAAAGGTAAGAGAACCAAACAATAAAAGCAACCTTAAAGGAAATCTAATTTAGGGAAGAGAATTGCACAGCAGTGCAGTTCTCTCCAAGTGACTCACAACAGGCAGTACCATTCAGAGCCAGTGGTGTCCTTCCACTCCAGTGCAAAAGCTCTGTTTGTCTGACGCCTTTTGGGAAAGAGATACCTGCCTGAGTGAGAACAGGCCAGTACCAATGTGCAAACAAACACCACCATGCCAATGCAGGCAAAATTGTTTTCCCTTTGCCACAAATTTTTCTGTAAGAACAGATGCAGACATTAATCTGATTTGCACTGAATTATACTAAACTCCTATCCTCAAGGTAGACCCCTCATTCTTTAAAGGCAAAAACATTTTGAAAATGTCTTGCTGTCTCCAAGACTGGGAAGAACCAGAAAGCTAAAACAAAGGGGGAAGGGGGAGCAACCCAAGCTCTTTGTTCCAGTTGGCATGAAAGAATCATTCTTACAATAGCTCATTTTCTCCTTCCCCCCAACAGCTGACAACTCATGGCAACTAAGGACAGGGCTGCTATTGTCGTTAAGCAAATTCTTGTCCAATCTACGTAGGAAAAAGAAGAGCTCCAGAGATGACGACATGTTCAAAATGCTCAAAACGCTCACAAGGGCATCCCAGGAGGCAAATAAAGAGACAGAGCAGTGGAGGAAAGGGTTCCCGAAGTGAAAACAGGGGACAGAGAAGTGGCCTTGCAGATGCAGCTGCTGCAGAGGTTGAAGAGTCAGACTGCTTGACCCATCAGGGGCTCAGGCTCTCAGAGCTGTCACAGATGCCAGGCTGTTGTCATCCTCTGCAGGCCCCTGCTTCTGCAGCCACCTTTTCTGGGGCACACCACACCCATCAGCTTCATTTCTGCATGAGGTGATGGCAAAGACAGTTCTGAGCACTGGGAAAGCCCCTTTTCCCGAATCCTACTCACAGCACATCTTACCTGAAGCATTCAATGACCAGTGCGCACTGAGGACACAAACTTAAGAACTTACATCAGAAATTGTTTTAAAAACCCGTGAACAATCAAGCAAACAAACAACTCACCACACTCCCACACAAAATGTGTTTATTGTTAGAAATCTCCTTTCGGTACAAAGCCTGAACTCTCCCCCATATAAAGCATTTCTGCATGTTCCCCACTCCAGCCACTCACTTCAGGGGAGGATGGGGACTATACATCACAACCTTAACGTGTGGGATGGCTTCCAAACAAAGCACAACACACATTTTTCCATGAGCCGTCCTAATCCACAACGCAGGAGCACAAATGACTGCAGCCCAGTCGTGGCAACATTTGTTTAGTGGTTGGAATAAGGGCAAGTCTGCCTTCAAGGTTATCAGCCTCCTCCCCCGTGTGTCCCACGAGGCTGCAGCCTTTCCTTTCATGTCAAGTTGTGCAGAAGAGCTCCTTCAGTCACAGTAAAACTCAGGGATGATGTGCCTGACATGGAGACAACAGGCACACAAAGGAGTCTCTCCTCTGCAGTGGCAGTGAGGGACACAGCCAGAGGCTGCAAGGACAAGAGTCACAAGAGTGGCTGGGGGAAGTCTGGCACAAGGGGCTTTTCAGGACCCTCATGCCTTAATACAGGTGAACCTCCAGCAGGGAAGGCTTTGTGGGCTCTACTTCATGGAATTACTCCAGGGGCTCCAGGAGTAAGCAACAGAGTCATCCAAATCAAACAACCTGCGGGCTCCCAAATGCACAGACTCACAAATACCTATTGTGGATTGTTCAGCCCTGCAGAGAGCTTTGGTCACAGGGATTTTACCCATCTGCAACCCCAGCGTGCTGCCAGGCATCACTGGCTGTCCAGACAGACCATACTCCATGGAGCAGGGCTGTCTGGTAGGGGCAGGGGTGACATCCTGCGTGCCTGGTGCCAGACTCCTCCTTGGCTGCCCTCGCTGCCCTGGTCCTGACAACTTTGTATGTCTTCAGACATGCTTGCAACAGCCTGTTTATATTCATCACCACGAACATCTCGGTGCTTGCCAATGTTTTTAAACTGGTGCTGGCTGGGTTGCAAAAACCAAGATGGATGTGAGGACAAGAAGAACCATGGGAATTTAAATTTCACTCCAAGCCTCAAAATTCCATCTTCTTCCAGTTGGATGCCACAAAACACAGTATGTAAAGTGCCAGGATTTTACACAGCAGTGGCAACACGTCTGGGAAAGCCTGGCTCAAGAGCCCAACACTTTTTTTGGTTGCACTGCAACACTGGGCAGTTGTGATCTGCAGCTCAATCCGCTTTGGCTGCAGAAAGGCAGCATTCCCTGCATGATGCCTGTGGATGTAGAAGTCAACTCTACAAAAGCACTGAATGTATCCTGTTACCAGCCTCATGCAAACCCTTCAGCAAAATGTTGGCTACACACATTCTGGCAGAATGAAGTGGGAAATGCAGCACTGCAAGAGAGCACAGCCACAAAAATTGGCTTTTATTATGCTGGCCCTCAGAGATGCTTTTGCAAAAGAAGGAAAAAAAAAAAAAAAGCCAACTCCTCAGCTTTTTCAGCCTGATAGATTTTGTTTCTGAGAACACTATGCTTCGGTTCTCTTATCAACTACTGAAGAGTTTGGAGCTTCTCAGATTGTGAAATACCTAAGAAGCCACAGCAGACAGGCACTATGCAGATAAACAATCTCAGCACAACAGCAGCTGCAGAAAGGCAGTAAACATGGCCTTCTGCAGCTAAACATTGTTAGACAAAAACAAGAAAGCATCCATGATTAGGGCGATTTATAGCCTAAAATAAACCTGAAGACTGATGAAGAACACAAGACCAAGGGAAACCATTCCTTCCATTTCACCGGTTTTGTAATTGCTTTGGAACAGGAGAGGAATAAGAATTTAGGAGGTTAGGGGAAAGTCATTCTTCATTCCCCATGAGTCTGATCCAGAGCTTATTGAAGTCAATTAAATGAACCCCACTCCAGGTCCACTGGATTTTTTTGATCAGGCCACATGAGATGATTCCTAAAGCGGCTGTGCAGCAAGGATCAAGTTTGTTTCAGAAAAAGATATTTAATCAGCTCTTTCCCTTCAGGTAATCACAGACCCCACAAGGCAGTTACAATTCAATGCATGTAGCCACAGCACTCAAGGTGAATTGCTGTGAATAGCATCGATTTAAGAAAACAACATTTGTTTTCAACATTTTTCCCACCCATTTACTGCAAGCATGCCCAGGATGACTAGAAGTGATAAAAGACAATAGTGTTGCTCTCTGCTCCTTCTCTCCAGCCCTGTGAACCTGCACATTTGAACTTGTACATTTGAACTTTACTGAGTGCAGCCAGGCTCATTCCTTCCTTGAATTTTTGTGTTATTTCTTTTACAACAGTGAGGAAAATCTGCAAACGGGAAAAGCTGATAGGAGAATCCATGTGCAGATTTGACTTAAACTTCTTTTAATTCATCATTTACAGTTGTTTGGCCTGTGAGTCAATGATGACTCTTTAAGTTGGAGTTTCCCCTGAAATTCTGACTTTACAAGCAAGTTTTTTTCAGGCCTCTGTCCAGAAGGGGGAAACTAATGGTTCTTGCAATCATTATCTTTTGGTTTTTGGTTTGCTTTGGTTTTTTTTTTTTACTGATAGGAACTTTCAGAAACAAAGGCCGAGTCAAGAAAAATACTGGTTTCTCAGCTTCCATTATGGTAAGATGGAATGTTCTTCTTTAAGAAAACAAACCCACAAAAACATAAGCAAAAGAATCCCCCAGAGCCACTCTGTGTGCAATGAAGAAACGTTCAGCAGTTCATGCAGGTGCCTCCACTGGGTCAGGAGCTGCCTGTGCTCTGAAGTTCCTCAACAAACATTCCTGGCTTAAACCTTTCCAGGACTTAACTAAATTCTTGTTGTCATCAAAATTAATTAAGATGATATTGATGGTTTTGTAATTTTGGAAAATAAACATTTATCCTCATTGGAACAGATGGTCTTCCAGGAATATCCAGCCCTACAACAAAGATAATGTACAACTCCATCTCACTGCTGTCCTAACAAGTATATTCATTTCTTCATAACCTAAAATATTCATAATGAATGTGGAGCACAAATTGCCTCCCATGTCTGTACTCAAAACAGGTCTTAGAAACAGTGATGCTTATGGATGAAAATAATTTAATTAGGCCTATCTCCACAAAGTATCTTTCAGCAATTAAAAAACAACAACAACAACAACAACAACAACAACAACAACAACAACAGCAACAGCAAATTCTGTGTTCTGTTCTGACTCTAAAGTTAGTACTGACTCCTGCTAGTAAGGTTGATCTCAGGCTTTGTCTCATCCAGAAAAACTGGTTTCTTGAGGCATGTTGTGTGTACACTTACTCCACTACCAGGGTGCCTAATCCCTGCCCACACTGCCCAAAATTTTCTCATCTTGCTCATTCTAAACACGCTTCTGACAGCATCCCAAAGTATGGTTACACCACAGAAAAGAACAGAAGCTCATAAATACCTAAAACCCAAGTGATTCTTTGTGCCCACATGTCCTCTACTCTGAAAGCTGAGCTGTGGCACGGAAAGGAGTGTTTGAGCAGCCAGTTTATTCTGCTGGAAAGTGTGGAGGTTTCACCTGAGGGGTGATGGAGCCATGGGCTTGCTGTTCCATCCAGGAGCAAGGATGGGCACAGAGTTCCTGCTGAGCTGTTCCTTCCCTCTTTCTAAGTCCAAGTTCTCTTATAGAAAACTATGCAAGGAAAACAGCAAGGAACTGGCTCTGTTTTTAGTGAAGGATGAACTTGCAAAAGGACCAGAGTGTTGCAGCTTTGATGGGTTTTTTTGCGGCTTCGTGGGTTTCTTCCCCACTGCCCCTTTCCAGCTCTTACCCAGAAAACCCTCACTGTTTCCTGTGAGGAGGTTATCCTGAGCAATGAGTTTCCACTCCTTTAACTGGCATTATTTGTGCATTCATGACCCATTCTATTCACTCACTCACAGCAGTCAATGCAGTAGAAAGGAATATAAAAGTTTTGCTGTGCTTCCACTCTTTCTTTAAGTGAGAGCTCCTGTTAAGATAGAAGCAGCTCCTCTCAAATAGTGCAGCTAAGGAGAGGGAGCAGGACTCTTAAGAACCCCCAAGGAACACAAGGAGACCAGAAACATTTTGAGTCAGAATCCTATTTGTTCTTAATTCCTGGCTTTTCCATTCTGGAGAGTGCTGTACATATGTAGTGCTGGAGCAAACAGTATATCGTATTTTTGCTCAGTGCTACCAAGTCTGGCAATCACACCACTGAATCAGGGCTTTACTATTTAGCTCTGCATTTATAGTGGGCTGACCTGCACGAGAATTTTCAAACTGGGGCAGAAACCACAAATGATTAGGGCTGGAGTAGTTGTTACCCATGAATGACAGGTCTTTGGAGCTTCCAAGCCATTTTCAGTTGTTGTTCAAGATTTCTGGAAGACTTTTCACCGGTTGAACTGGGAAGTCAAAGTAATGGTACATTTGTGTATTCTGTGTGTCTGTTTTTTGTCAGTGTATTTGCACACATTTTGTTTTCCAGGACACGCTGATTCTGGAGAGACAGCAGACATCTGAGAAGGCTGAACTGAAGTGCAAACTGACCAATATATTAAAGCAGCAGAAGCTGCAGGGCAGCCAAATTCCTACAGAAGCGAAGACATGAGGGAGAAATAAAAGGAGGCTAAGAAATGCAGAGATACAGCCAGTTAGTCTTACCTATTTTGGGTTGTTTTAGTTGCATCTCCTTAAGCCCTTTTGCAAGAGCACCTAACCTTCCTGGGGAGCAGGAAGAAGAAGGGAAAAGCAAACCTGCTGGGCTGAAATAGAGACTCTGTGTGAGGATTATTCCCTGGACATGCCCTCCTACAAGAAAACAGAGAAAGCTGCAAAACTGCTCTCTTGGGAAGATGCAGCACTCTCAAAGCAGGTGACCAAGGTACTTCTGCTACAGCTTTTTATTTGCAATATTCCTACGAGCACAGCCCCGTTTTTGAGCTTCCCCGCTGTCCTCATCTGGTCTGTCTGCTCTGATATTTTTAATTTGGAAAGTGATTTCTAAATCAGAAACACAGTGAAGAAAGAGGAACATGCCATCAGTCTCCATGGCCCATTTGAACTTCGTACTAGTCTGAACAACGCCGACTTGCCAATAAGATTCCAAGAAAGCATGGAGGCTGCTTTCTTTTTAAATTTGCTTGGGAATATAGTTCTCAGCTGCTACACAGGAAACAGTCAGCCCATCCATTACAACTGCTTTCTTGAGACCAAATCTGAGGTATTTTATGAAGCCTATGAGGTATTTTATTAATTATGCCAGATCAGGAAACTATCTGAGTTTCTTTGAGATCCCACAGATGGGCACGTAAAGGACAAACAAACTAAGTGCTGCAAAAGACAAACATAAACATGCCTGCAAACACAATTGTTCACTCTGCCTTGAATTACAAAACAGCATTTTTCACATGGCTTGAGTCTTAGGTCATAGCAAGTGTCAGTGGAGAAGAATTCAGAGAGGCGAGGATGCAATATTCTAGAAATATGTCTGGTAGGACCTGGCTTTGGAAGTAACTTTTCTCAGAGAAAAGGCTTTAATAATAAGCAAGTGTATCAGATTTCTGCAAACACACTGTTAAGGTCGGCAGAGCAGCTGGCAGCAAGGCGAGTTCTGTGACCTGCTCCTGAACCCTTCAAACTCATTTCCTGTCAAACATCAGACCCAAGAGGACAAGCAAAAAAGCTGTTAAGCTCTTTTCTAGAAGAGTCTGAGATTAGAATTCCAGTAATGGCTCAAATTCCTTTCCAGTTGTCCTGAACTGGCCACTTCCAGTGATTGCTGTGCCTATGGCAGCGCTGGCCTCCTTGGGGGAAGGAGGAGAGAGTGGGGGTGGAAGGAGGAGTGAGGCCATGGAAAACAGGATCCAGCTTTTCCGACAGCAAACAGGAGGGTTCATTTAAATAAATTAGCACTACTGGTGGATGGGAGCAGGTGGTGGGGGTTGCTCAGCTTCTCCTGGGCAGCAGAGGTGAGCCTGGGTGCTCTGTGCCTCTTTCCAAAGGCAAGCACCCCACAGTCAGAGAGCTCATTCTGCCTTAGGAAACCACAACCGCACAGATTTTGTGGAAACTGCTCTTAAGATCTCAAGGAATACGGCTTGAAGATCTTCCTCTGTCCCAAAGTGGATCCAACAGTTCAGCACACAAAATTAAAAAGCCTAGTAAGGAATATCTATCCAGGTACTTCTGCACAGAACCTTCCCAGTTTTCTGCACCTTGTCCAGTTCCACAAGGAGACACAGCAAACCCCTCAAATGCCCTTTGGGTTTATCTGGCAAGACCATTCTGCAGCCAAATGCTTCCATCCTGTACCATATCTATGGACAGAAGGTACTGTACAACACCGGGAGAAATCCCCTTTCCTTCCATCTTAAGGAATCACCAGGATTTCTCTCTTTCTTTCTCTTTTTTTTTTTTTAAAGTTTACTCAGCCATCATCAACCTTTCTGTCAGCACCTCTGTCTCTACAGCAAAGAAACCAAAGTTGTGATGAAATTTTGGTTTTCCACGTCACATACTTGAGAGGCAGCAGGGATCTGAAAACAAATCTGATAAACTTTAACTTATTGTATCTCAGTAGCTATCTTCAATTTAATCTTTCTTTCCAATTATACTGTTATAAACTAAACAATATATCTAAATATATAGCAGACTATTTGTATTAAGATGTAAATCCAATAATAAAGAAAAATGTTAAGGAAAACAAGAGAAGTAAACTTCCAGCAAATTAATCAAAACATTTGCTTTCCATGTGGTGAAAATACGAATAAATCATTACAGGCAGACTTGCTTGTGATTTTGTTTTTGTTTCTCTATTATTCTGTCTATTATTGGCCAGAGGCTTATATTCATTTCTGGAAATGAGCCAGCTTCTGATAAAAAGCACTTCTATAGCAGGTGTATAAACTGAACAAATTCTACCGTCAACAAAAAGTTAATATTTGGCAGGATTTTTGGATTTGGGCCTGTTTCCTCTAGTCAGTTCATTAATACAAAGTTTAACTGCCTTCCTTCCCTAACCCAGAAATAGCAAACAAGCTCTTCCCTTTCCCCCCAAATCACACAGCTCCTAATCACTGGTTTGTGTCCCAGGGACTCCAGTGCTGCACACAAATCCTGGTGGCCACCACACAATCCTTCATGTCAGAAGGGCTGGAGAACACTTCAGCAGGATTAGATGCATTTTCCAGATTTACTGCTGAAATCCTGGGAAGCCGAGGGATGAACAGACAAGCTGACATTTTAGTAGAGCTCAGTGACTCTGAATTGGCCGCTGCAGCTGCTGGCTGAGCAGGGACTGACCTGCAGCCAGCACTTAGAAATGCAGGGCTAAACAAAGAACAAATAAATAAGGAAAATGCCACCCTCGGAGAACAAGGCTCAGGCTCCTCTGGACAAACCACAGCGTAACCAGAGCAGCTCCCCCATTGAGGGCACAGCCAGACTCTGCTTCCCCTCACAGGCTTCCTCTCCTGACAGCAAATGTTCTCTTTCACAGGTCAATGTGGGATTCCTATCTTTAGAAGCAGCCTGGTGAACAACCAACACCTTTACCAGTGAATTCCACATGGCTCCTGCTGAAAATCTGTTTATTACAGGGCCCTCAGCTGGTGTCTGCTCTTTCCAAACACTGGGGTTTGAACTGGAGCTTCACAGGTTCTTCCCCATGAGACCCCAGGTGTGTTCAGGAGTATTCCTGAACTTTGAAAAGGCTTGGCTGCACCTGGGGCACATTTCCAGTCTTCCATGAATGCAATCAATTAAGAGCAGTTGTAACCTCCCTCAAACAGAGGTGAGCACAAGCAGAGGTTTGTACCTATCAGGGTGGTTTGAAGAAGTGTACAAGGACAGAGATTTATAAGCAAATCATGTAGAATGTACTGAAAACTATGCTCCCAAGATACTAATCACAGAGCATTGAGAGGCCTAGCACTCCAGACAAAAACAAGTTTTTCTTTTGCTTATATAAATCATTTTTGTAGCAACCAAATCAAAAACTAAACTTGACAGTGCCAGGTCTCACTGACCTCAGTCCAGGACAGCAGTAAATACATGTCTGCCATAATTAAGTTCCATTTGAGTTACCAAGTTAAAAACATATTTACTGCTGTTTTGAATGAGAACATTTGCATTTTCATCTATTCTTATAGTTAGGGCCCCATGGAGAGCTAAAAACAATTCCAAATTCATTATCAAAGTGTAAATAAATCAGAGCAGCACTTCCCTGTGCTGATATGGCCAAGGCATTTATGCTCAATAAACCACGAGATATGTGGGGCTTACCCTAGGAAAAAAAAGATATCAGAATAAAACTAGAGGCAAATTCTGTACTGCAGCTGCTTTCCAGATCATAGCAGAAAATGTTCTGGAAAACCACCAGGCTATATTGGGTAAGTTTTTTTTGGAAGGCATGACATACTCTGGTACCAACTCTCAAGATCAGTCCTGTTCAGACATCAAGGTACCAGTGAGCCCCAAATGAACGGCATGGACAAGGACAGGAGAACAAAGGGCAGCATGGAATTGGGAAAACCAACCAAAACAGTACCTGAAGGCTTTCCACATGCCTAGGTACTCCTGTAGCAACATGATCAATTTGAAATCCCTTTTTACTGCTTAGCAGTCTTCAAAGAAAGGTAACACCAGGGAAGGCCCAGGTGAAGTTGGGTCTGACAGCAATCCCTGGAGGATTGGGCAGGAACAGCTTTGTAACACCCTGGATTACCCTGGAGAACTCTGCTGGAGATGGTTCATCTTCAGGTTTTGCTTCTTCTGGCTGACCATCATAGCAAGGAGCCACACAAAGCTAAATTAAAACAGGAATATATGCAGGGAGATTGAAATTTAAAGCCTGCCTCGCTCAGAATATGCTGAGTTGGAAGGGACCCACAAGAGTAATGAAGTCCCAAAAATAGTGGGAAGGAAGTGGAGCATGGCTGTGCTCCTGCCCCTCCTGCTTTTGAGCAGAGTGGATGCCAGCTGCCCACAGAACTGAGAGGAAGCTGGGCTGCAGGTGGAGGCTCTGAAAGAAGATTGTTATGTCATGAATATTCAGGGGAACTGGCGTGGATCAGCACTGGGGAAGGAGGGAGCTATAGCTCACCAGGTATCCCAGCAAAAATCATAGTTCATTAAATGGGGTTATTAAAAGAGGCAAAAAGAGGACAAGGTTAGAACTCTGCACAAGCCAGTGACTATTTCCACATTGAAGAGTTTAGAATAATAGTTCCTGTGCAAATTGAAAACAAGACACTGAATTAGGTTCAGATGGTCTGCTCCTGAATAAACCTCACTGTGGAAGATTTCACCAGGCACTGCTGAAGCATAAATATCCATACCCAGTGTAAGAATACATTTATCTTTAGGGATGGGGCAGGGAATGGGGAGGGAAAAAACTCTCACAGGCCTAGGCAAGGTTAGATGAGCATTATTTAATATTATCAGTGAGAGCTAAACTCAATTTATTACCAAAGGCCATGTGAGTGTGTGTGAAGTCCTTAAAAAACAAACCAGGTTCATATAGTCCTTCTTTCCCTTTCTCCCTCCCTCCCCCTGCCCAAATTTGATGTATACTCTACAATTCCATTGACATTTTGGAATCCAGTCTTACAGATACCAAAAGGTGTGGCATAAAAACAAATAGTTGTCATCTGGAATAAGACATCTGGGAAACCTGAGCAAGTTAAATAGGAATTGGTTTGAGTCTTCAGAAAACCTATTGTTTTTTTTAGGAATTTCAAAGGTAGAATTTAGGATTAGTTGTTTCTGTTGAACAGCACACAGTGAATTTCACTCACTAGCATGAAAGTTATATTTTATCTGAATATTTTGCAAATGTTTCTAAAGGACATTGTTTAGGGATCCAAAATAATTTCTAGGAATTCTCTCAAAAGCATTAAGAAACATACTCTGTAATCCTAGGATTAATTTAGGAAGACATTCACAAAACCTTCTGCTTTTGACTTCCCGTCCAAGCAGTGTTTGTTGCACTGGAGGACAGCGTGGTAAAACAAAAACTTCCGGCAGTATTTAAATAGAATATTCATCTTCCAAAGAGCAGGGGTTTGGTTGCAAAGCAAACATTGCAGCACTGTCATAAATGCTCTATAGCAGAGATATTATGACAGCAGAGGTATTATTAACAGCAAAAGGAATTTTTAGGTCAAGAGTATCTCTCTAATAAGATTCCTGAAGGCAAAACCCCCCACATCAATGAAAACAAGCAAAAATTACACCCAAATCCCTCTCATCCAAGCACTCAGCTCCTATAAGGTCATATTTGCAGTCCATAAATTGTTCCACATTAAGAAGGGAAAAGAAGTCTCAAGAGGAAAAAGAATCACAGCCCTGAAGTGGCAGCCCCCTTATTGTAAACCAGAGACCTCCTCTGTATTTTAAACTCCAGAACACAAAAAGATAACTGTGCACAGAGAGGAAAAATGTACTACACTGTTTGTCCTCTTGGTCTTACTGCACAGAGGACTAGAAGATCTGGAACAAGGGGACCTAAATAATCCTGAAATGTGCCAAAACTTTGGAAATGCCCACCCAGAAAAGCTACACAGAGTGTAAATTTTTGCTTTAGACAAGTCAAGAACTTCCCCAGATAATGACAACAAGATGAGAAACTCAGGATAATCAGAGTAAGTAGAACATCTGGATAACTACGAAAAAAATGTAGGAGTAAACTATCACATTGCAAGAGTGAAATCCTGACCCTGGTGCATAGTTTTGTAGGACTTTAGAGACTGCAAATGCTCTCTGGTATTATGGACAACAGTATTTTGTTATGGAAAAGGCAGAAGGACAGAGGATTTGTCCCTATTGCTGAGCAGCAGGCGTGGGATGCTCCCTCTGAGATTTCTGTGTGTCCATGAACAGTTGCAGGCCTTCATCTCATGTTCCTCACTTTCAGATTCCACTGAGCTGTTTCAGCTTCCTCAAATCTCATGGAGGGATACAGATGTGGTTGGTTCCTGAGATAACTGACTGCTAAGATAAAAAGCAGATAAAGAACACAGAACAAAAGATAAAGTACAATTCTCTGCTGTTTCTGCTTCTCAATTTACAAGATCTTCCATTTGTCCCACTACAAAAAGTTATTTCAGTTAGAACTATTCCATTCTCCATGGGTTAAAAACACAAATAATTAATATTTAGTTCGGGGTTGGGCAGGCTTGAGCAAATTATTTGCAGAGGATAAAGCTCTTATTTTGCTATGTGTCCCCTGTTTGGTTTAAAATCATGAAGCTGACCCCATGATGTCTCTGAGTCTTTGGAAAAGTGTAAGAAATATCAAACCTGAAAGCTGGGGTTGTTCTTGGAGAAAAGAAGGCTCTGTGGAGACCTCACAGCACCTTCTGGGGCCTGAAGGGGCTACAAGAGAGTTGCAAAAGGACTTTTTCTAGTGCACATGGTGACAGGATAAGGGGGAATGGCTTCAAACTGAAGGAGGGCAGAGTTAAATTACTTATTAGGAAGAAATTCTTTACTGTGAGAGTAATGAGACCCTGGCACAGGTTGTCCAGAGAAGCTGTGGATGCCCCTTCCCTGGAAGTGTTCAGAGCCAGCTTGGATGAGGCTTTAAGCAACCTGGTTTAGTGGAAAGTGTCCCTGTTTGCTGTAGAGGGGATGAAACTGGACAACTTTTAAGGTCCCTCCCAACCCAAACCACACTTTCCAGTGAACAGAGCCACAGACCCTTTGGAAGGAATGTTTACATCTTTACCAGAACAAGAGTTTTAAGGAAGATGTGCTACTGTTTCTACATTCTTAAGAGGGGATATTAAAAAGGAAAAAAAAAATTAAATTAAATAAATGGTTCCAGCATGCTGAGCATGGATGCCAAAGACACAGAAGCATTTTTGTGGTGTCTTGGCAAAGCAATTTTATCTGTGGCACACTGTAACAATAGCCCAGAAAACATGGATGGGACTCTGGCACTGACCAATGCAAAGCGGACAGAGATGCAGGATGTGCATTGCAAACCATATGAAGTGCAATGCATGTAATTTTTCAATGCAAACCATATGGAAGATCTTCATCTGAAGGCTCTGAGGAGAGAAACACTGAGTTTGAAAGTATTGAAGGTCCTGCTCCCCCAGTAAAAGGGCCATTGGCAAACAGTGCTGGTAACCAGGCTGGAACAGGAGCACACGGCTCAGCCCTTCCAGCTCCTGTGAGCACCAAGCAGCTCCACAAATGCCTGGAATGCTGATTTCCTTTGCCATGAAGCTGTGAGAGTTACACCACATGGCTTCACTGAAGTTTGGTTTGAAGCAGAGGAACAGATCTGAGCTCTCACGTGCTTTTAAAGCTTTCCTTGGGTGTCACTTGGCAGGAGGGATCAGGACACAAGGAAATGTCTCTGAGTTCTGCAGGTGGGTCCCTCACAGCATGGAGAGCAAACAGCCCTGCTGAAGCTCCTCTTTAGCTGTGAATAATTGTGCTCACCTAAGAGGCTGTGCAGGAGCAAAGGAGCTGCTCCCTCCTCACTTCGGGAGGTTCCTGTCCTGCCCTGGGCCAGTCTCCATTTCCCAGTGCTGGAGCTGTCCATGCTGGAGTGTGCAGAGACACCGAGAGCAGCACTCACGCACTGAGGTGCTTCTTGCAGGAAATCAGCTCCTCTGGATGCTCCTTTTTGTGCCTGTGCATGCACACACAGCTTGGGAAAGACAGACAGAGGAAGAATTTGAGCTCTGCAGGCAGTTTCAGGGCTCTGCTGACCCACAGGCTGTTGCTCACTACACATGGTAATGAATTTTATACTCCTCATACCATACCTGGCAGCTAGGAATATATGCTGTACTTATAAATAATTCCAGAGATAACTGGGAAAAATTCTGTAGCCAATGCCTGTAGAAACTTCCCATCTCAGGGCTGAGTTCACCACTTGGATCATGGCATTTCAGTCTTCCCACACATTTCAATGCTCCCTGTGGACAGGCTGAAGGTGCCATTGCTAAATGGCAAACACCAAATTCACCAGGGAATCCCTCATTCCAGAAACAGGTCCTTTAACATTTAGCCTTTGCTAAATGGCAAACACCAAATTCACCAGGGAATCCCTCATTCCAAAAACAGGTCCTTTAACACAAGAGACTTCTGTGAATGTCTCAATGCAGGCTGCAGCAAACCACCCAGAGCAGAACATGCCCTCAAGCACAGCAATGTCCTATTGCCAAAACACCTCGCTAAAAAACTGCTGCCAACTCAACTATTACTGTTCAAAAGCCTCCCGTATTTTAGCAGTTTCTAGAGGAGAACAATTCCTGGAATTGCACCATCTATCCAAATACCAGCACCTGCTTTTTGCAGGAAGTCAGCACCTCTGGATGCTCCTTTTTGTGCCTGTGCATGCACACAGCTTGGGAAAGACAGAAAGAGGAAGAATTTTAGTTTCAGGGCTCTGCTGACCCACAGGCTGTTGCTCACTACACACGGCAATGAATTTTGTACACCTCATACCATACCTGGCAGCTAGGAATAGGTGCCTTGCTTACAAATAATTCCAGAGATAACTGGGAAAAATTCTGCAGCCAATGCCATAAATTATGGCTCTACACCAGTTTATTTTGAGCTGTGTTTCTGTAGCTGAGTGTTGAAGGCCTGTGTCCCATTTGGCTCAGCAAACATAACCAGCCTAAGGGAGATCTCTCCCTGGGCTCTGCTCTCAGGTTGCTGAAGGCATGAAAGTTTTGCATTATTTCACAGAACACATGAAGCACTAACCAATTTCTGTAGCTGCTGCATTACTGAAGAGCTGCAACCCAGCCAGCTGACTCTGCAATAAAATAATTCCTACATCATATATTCGTCTTGATTACTGCTTGTAACAAACACAATCTCATAATTTCTTTTGTGAAATCATAAATCCACAGAATTAAAAGCAATTTATGGTGTCACTTCCAAACCCATCTGAAGTTTCCCAGCATCTCATGGTTATTAACATGTATTATTTTTGTTCTTTTTCCAGAACACAGTATTTTGGAAATTATGATGGTAAATCCAGAGAGGACAGAAACATGGTTCCAAAGTACTCTGCTGAAAGAAAAGCAACTTTAATAATAACAGCAAATACTGTTTCCATGTGACCAGAGCTCAAACTCAATTTAACAGATATGATAACCTTCATGAGAGATGGAACCTCTGTTTTGCTGAACTCAGGGCCAGCTTTGCCAAATAGTTAAGCAGGCCATAATTTCACCCCTGAAAAAGACTTCAGGAATAACAGTAAAAAAACAAAGGAACTAAGAATAGCCATTTTCCTGGTCCCACATATATGACAGCTGTTCAGCTGCACGATTTCCTGAATTTTGCTACCTTTGACAGCAAAGAAACAGGTCTGTCAAATAACATGCCAAGAAAATGGAGAGCTCCAAATATTTTCATCGTTGACAGTGCTCTTCAGGAAGTTAGTTAAAAGTCAAACTGAGTGCTGCAGTATCCAATATGTGCTGTTTATATTAAAGTGATCACAGAGAAATGCTCTGGTTGGCCACAATTGATCCCTAAATCCAAAAGTGCTGCAGCAAAGCAAGGAAAGATCCATCTCGTGGAAGATGCTTGGCTTATCTGAAGTTACTGCTACAGCCATTAAAACACAGTAGCTGAGGATATTTTTAAAGTGTTTTAAGATGATGTATCCATCCTGTTGCACGAAGAGGGCTGACTGCAGGCTCCACCCTATTCCAAGCCTCCAAAATCAGCTGTCTAAATGGGTTTCACCTGCAATTTATAGGTAACTTCTCCAGTTTGCCTCACTCTTAAGTCTTATCACAGTTTCTAGGATGTTTAACATCCTGTAAAAGAGATTCTGCCTCAGCTGGCATGTCACACCCACGTCAGTGACATATGAAATGCCCAAAATGCAAGGTGTATAGATCTACACTCCCTGGATCACAACAGAGGAATTTATTATCTCTCCATCCGAGCACTGGAGATTTCTTGTTGCTCAGAATTGTAACAGTACTTAAAGAAATAAAATATTTTCTGACATAGCAGAAGAATTTTTTTTTCAGATAAAACATAGTTAGTTACCTAGAGGGAAAAGCTGAGTACCTATCAATGCTTTCTAACACACTGTAATGCAAAATGAGGCGAGTCTCCTTGGATGGGAGATGGAAGTGTTTGCATCTGTGAGCAGTCAGTCTGACTTCAGTGCCTCATGCAGCAATTACTTACACATGCTTTTAGAGCAAATTACAACATCAAAATATTCTCCATCACATTAACAGAATGTCCAAACTGTCTTCTATTCCACACAACTTCAACACGTTCAGCATATGTGCATATCTAGGATTTTATTTTAATGTAAAAGAATTCCACTGGCATGATTAGGCTCAGAGGTATTTCTGATCTACACCAAATCCTTTGGGAAGCTGGGATTGGATACAGAAAGGCTCTGGTATAATGCAGAAATTAGATGCTGAAGGTGGGTTAGCTTCACTTATCTCCTCCAGTTTGTTTAATTTTTGTTTGCATATTCCAAAGCACTTCTTTTCCACAGAGGCACATATGGAACCAAACTGTGCAATAATGTAGTAAACAACAGCTGCAGCCACCTTTTGGCCTGTTTCTATTTCTATAGCATATTAGCAGCTTCTGCTGGGACTTGGCAAAGCTCTGTTACCATTTAAAGGGAAGGAAAAGCACCTCTGAATTTACCTCGGAGCTGACAGAGATGAGCTCCAGCAGGATGTAGTGTCCACATGCTTCTTCAACAACTGCATAAAATGTACTGTGAGTCCAGTGCAGCACATCCACCGAGTCCTGCAGCTGGCCTTGGGACAATCCTTTGAAAAATAGGTAGAAACTTCCCATCTCAGGGCTGAGTTCACCACTTGGACCATGGCATTTCAGTCTTAGCCCACACATTTCAGTGTTCTCTGTGAACAGGCTGAAGGTGCCATTGCTAAATGGCAAACACCAAATTCACCAGGGAATCCCTCATTCCAGAAACAGGTCCTTTAACACAAGAGACATCTGTGAATGTCTCAATGCAGGCTGCAGCAAACCACCCAGAGCAGAGCATGCCCTCAAGCACAGCAACGTCCTATTCCCAAAACACCTCGCTAAAAAACTGCTGCCAACTCAACTATTACTGTTCAAAAGCCTCCCACATTTTAGCAGTTCCTAGAGGACAACAATTCCTGGAATTGCACCATCTATCCAAATACCAGCACTTCCCCCCAAAGTCCATATGTCCCACACTTACATTTTGGAGCATCCTCTGGCAGAATCCCATTTGGAGCTCTGGTGGCTCATGGTGGCTTCTGCATTTCCTTCCATCTAGAAGGTGCTCCTGGCAAGGGCATTAATCACCTGTGGATCTCATGGCAATCCTCTTTTCAGAATAACAAAATATCAATATAAATAACGTGTACTAAAATGATAAAATTAATGCAAATCACACTTTTTCTACCCCAATTTTGTTCTCAGTCTTTCCCTTCAGAAGAAAATGTTGTCGTGCTCCTGAAACATAATTCAAAGGCACTGATCCCAGATAAAAACACAGTTTATAATTTCTGTCCTTCCTGGGTTTGAGATTTTTAGTCTACCATTCTCCCAGGGTCTCTGCCAACCTGTGCAATTCCAAACAACATGGCAGCCTTTTTCTAGTTCTGTGAGTAAAGAACAAATTTCCCATTTTCTCCACTTGCCTGGCTGCTGCCCTGGCCTCTCCTCTGCCCCTCTCCTCCTCACTCAATGCCACTTCGTGTAACAAGGCAAGGGCAAGGAGTTTTAGAATCTACTTTATACTTTTCTTATTTTGCATGTGTTGTATTTGTAAATGCCCTCTCATAAAGGCCTGGATTTTGCATTTTATAGAGAAATGCAGGATAACACTCATAATTTAGAAGTATTTTGTACCATATTAGTATTAATTCAGCAGTAACTAATTCAGCTGTTGGCTGCCAGGAGGGTTTGTTTCCCAAGTACTCATCTCCCTCTATATCTACTGTCCATGTTTGTTCTGAAAAAAGGACTACAGGTTCCTCTCTCCTCTCCCATTCTCTTCAAGCCTTGCAAACCAGAGTTTGATAACATCAATTTCTGATTTTGCAAGAGGTCCTGTATATTAACTGTCCTCTTTTTCAAGGTCTTATGACTACTTCTTGGAAAAGTGTTTAGTGCACAGTGTCCCTTGTATCTTTAAAAGGAACAGCATTACCTAATGCAGCAGAAGAGCAGGTTTGTTTTAACCACATATTAGCAGTCTGAAAATTAAGTGTTTGTGTTACCTACCAAGTTCCTTTGAGAGCAGCAAAGGTAACAGTGCTAAGTAGCATTACTTTCCTCATTTATTAGCACTGATATTTGAGCCTACTTTTACTGCTGTATAATATATTTTGCTTTTTCCCTATGCAGATGAAATGGAACAGGCATGTTTGCTCTGTGGTTTCTGGTTGAAAAAAACATTCCCTGGATGTGCCAAGGGAGACTTTGTTTTAGGTGTGCTGTTGGTGTTTCAAGCTGCCAGGAATTCTGTCCTACAGAAAAGAACAATACTAATTACACAGTATCTCAAAATAACACTAATTATTAGTAATAGAACACAGCAGAGTAGTAGCAATTTTTGGTCAGCTCAGCTTTAGGTAAGAAAATTTATAATCAAATTGTTTTGGTTAAAGCAACAAATATAAGGCAAAGGTGTCCATATTCTACTATATGGGTAAAATCCTGTATTATAGGTTATTCCACATTTGAGAATACCCATATAGCAGATAAGTATGTTACATCATGGAAAGAATGGCCCAAATTTGGAAATTCAAGTAGAGACCTGACAGTGCATCCTTTGTACCCATCTCCAGCAGCTGATAACAATTTGGCCAAGTCGGCGCTTGATAAACAAAGCTGTGATGTTCTCCTGGAAATTCCCTGATAGCCACATTATTTCCAAAGCCCAGAGTTCAGCACACTTGATGCTGGCTTCACGTTAACCTTTCCCCAGCGCTGTTAAATCTAACTCCAAAGAGTGATAATCACATGTCAAATGCTGAGGGTGTCTGAAATCCAGGCTCAGATCCAGCGTTATCCCTTAGGGCAGCCCAGCAGACCACACTCGGTTTCCCTGCTCCCCAAAATTCCAAAATACAGATGTACCACTTGAACAAGACACTGGTTTCAGAGCACTCAGAGAAACAAAGAGCTTTTCCCTTTTGGCTTGCAGTGTATCAGAGCACCTGCAAGTGTTCCAGGCACCCCTAGGGAATGAACTAACGTGGATCATCCCTGCTTCTCAAAAATTTCTCAGCTAAATTTAGACCTGATCAGACAAGTGAAGGTCAGAAACAAAACAGGGAGTGAGACAAGCAGGGAGAGAGGTTTTGGGGAACAAAGTAACTGCCCCGAGGGAAGCAAAGGAGATGGGAGGTTTTTTGCTGCTGGAGGTGTGGGAAACCCAGAGCCTGCTCACCTGCAGCTCTTCCCACCTGCACTGGGAGCTTTCCTAAACCCCCTCTGCCACAGGCACTGCCTTTTCCTGTCCAATTCTCTGAGCCTTTGAATATGCCCTGAGCTGCTCACATCTGCTGCTTTCATCTCTGCTTCACCCTGGCACCAACTCTCTGCTGTGTCAGGCACCAGCACCCAGCCAGGGTTTGCTTTCCCCTGCCCTTCTCTCACATCCACAGTTTTCATAATCCCTCTTCATCCTGGCTTGGTGAGAAGAGTTTTATCCAAAACCCTAACTTCTAATATGAGAGGGTAATACAATCACATTTTGAGTGTCACTGGAGGCCTCATCACACCCTCATGTGATTCAAACTGATAATGAAAATTAACAGGAATAACTGGGCTGGAATCCCAATAGAAATTGAAGGATGTCTTGTCTGTTTGGGCTGCATATACATATTTTTCTAATAAAGTTATCAGTTTTCTTGAGATGCAATAATGAAATAAGGAAAGCTGTCCTTATCTCAAGTACTGTATGAGTTTAATTTAAAAGAATTAAATATGCATAATGTTTCACTGTGAAACGGGGAGCAGGTCTGGGAAAAGATAAAGTGGGAAAGTTGCACAAAACTGTGTTTCCAGGAAACCTGAACACCATAAGGCAACAGGCATGCAGTGATCTAGGCCAGGGAAGAAATACTTTAAAATTGAGGCCTTTCTGACAACAGCTAAAAGAATTCAGTGGTAGTCCACAGCAAGTTGCTAGGGTATACATGACATTATTGACAGAAATATTTAGTTTTGATAGCAAAACTGAAAAACCTGCTTGCATGACAAAAACCTGTGTGCAGCAGCCTTTGAAGTAAAACCCATTCAGCACCAGAGGAAATAGCTACGTGTTTGGGTTTTGTTCTAGGCTGAGAAACTTGTCACATCTGCCACTGTGTGGTCAGCTGGCTGGTTTTAGCAACTGAAATAATAACTGATAAAATCAGTTCATCTGAAAAATTATTTTCCTTCCAGAAATTTGTGTCGCTGAAGAAACAAAGTCTCAAAGGCCCATGTGTGAAGAAGGGCATGCAGAATGCAGATATTTCTGGTTAAAACCAGATGTCTGATTGCTGTAAAGTGATGCTTTCTGAGTCTGTCAGGAGAGCTCCAGCCTGCCCTGACACACATCACACACTCAGTGCTCAGTGCCACCACCCCACACACCAAATCCAGCTCCCCAGGTTATTCCTGGCTCTGGTTCATTTGCACTTGATGGGATATTTTCCAGCTTTTCATACTCATACCAGATAAAGCTCACTGCAAGCTTTCCTTTCAGTCAGGGACCTGAAGTGAAAGAAACCAGTAATTTTTACTTAAATTTTAACTGGTCAGAAAACAGTTTAAAAGATGAAGAAAACAAATTAAGTAAGAAAAACAGAAGAAATTTTTGAACTAAATTTTGCTTTAAAGCAAATGCACAATTTACACTAATTCAGGAGGACTGAAAATGAGAGCTCACTGAAAATGATAAAATATAAAAAGAATCTTACAGGCATCCTGGACAAACAGACTGCCCATCTTCATAAAAAATCAGTGGCAGTTCCTGTATCAACTCTCCAGTGGTATTTTTTAAAAAGTTTCAATTCTAAATAATTTGCCTGCATGAAACGCTACAAAGATTTAAATGCTTTATACTAAATAATCAAAGCATTTTTGATTGAAAACTTAGTGCAGGCATTTGCTTCAACTACTGCATTAAAATATTGAGTGTGAGGGATAATGTGAGCACAGTAGAAGCAAAATTAAGTTTTATTATTGTGATGGCACAAAAGCAATGCAACATAAGCAACTGTACATGCAATTAATTCAAAGCACTATTGCTTATTATATTGAGCTTCTCTCATAATTTCACACAATTCTATGATGTTATCAATTGGAATTTATTGGAGGTCTTGATGTGACAGGGATGTTGCACCTTGTATAAATCTTGGACAATTAACAGAGACCTTTAACACAAATGGACACCACCAAGGTTTGGAGGTCCTGTTTGGTGACAGGCTTGAATTACAAGAATTCTGAGTTGAACAGTGAGAGAAATTCACTGAACAACAAAGCATTCATTGATATCTGCTCAATGCATACTGATAAACAAGGCATCAATAAATAAACCTCAAATTAAATCAAGATAATGCCTCAGGTTATTCTGGGTGAGCACAGGGGCAGGAAGGAGCACTATTTAATACCTCAAAGAACTGCTCCCTTTGCATCTCCTTCCAGGATAGAACTGTGGTCCTTTCAGCCTAACTATTTATCTCTCCTACTACTGCCTGTTTTACAGATAAAAGTATCTCCATTAATCTCCTAAAAAACACAAACACAACATCTTCACCAAAGAGTAAGCAATGGAAAAACTAAAAAAATGAAAAAATTAAGCAATGTTTCCTATTCATAAGTGTGCAAATTCTGACATCTAAGCAAAATTTGAAGAGGAAGGAAGAATCTTGGACTATATAATGCAAGCTGAAACTGGAAAAAATGTAATTTCCCACTGGATGTTGACTGGTAAGTGAAGAGAGGAGACAGCAGTGGACTTGCAGCATCCTTATTGACAGTCAATTAATGAAAAGTTGGATGTGAAAAAACCCAAAGATGGAAATCTCCTAAATGAGAATGTGGATTCTACCACTGCCCTTGGCTTGCACAGTAGCCAGAATTAGGGAAGAAACTGCTCGAATACAGCAAACCCCCAGAAAGGAGGTGTGACAGTGATTCTCAGCATGAGCTTCAGCATAACTGGGGAATGGGTAGATTAATTCCAGTTTTCTGACTCTCCAAAGCAACCACAGGATAATCATGAACAGACAAAATATTTGGATGATCACAAATATGAAAAATGAGAAATGTGGTGCAGCCACTTTGACATACTCCAAGAATATTACAGGATGAAAGGGCAAAACGACAGTATTTGGACAAGATCACTGCATTTTTGTTATGTCTGAAATTCACAAAATATCAGATACAAATAATGTGTGTGGGATGTGACACAAAATTTTGAACATTTGTTCTTGGGCTGGTTAGCTGTTTGTGTACCATTACATAACCAGTGACCCACACGTGTGGCATGCTAAGTATTTTATTTTTTAGGGTAGTAATTCTAAGGCTCCATCAAAAGTAAGGGCTTTTATAGAAAACACTTGTTAGATAGAAAAGAGAAATCACTGATATAATACCCCAGAATCAACTCTTCAAAGCTTCAATCGCTTCATTCCTCCTCCTACGCCGTGGATGTTTTGTTACTGAGCACAGGGAAGGGAAAACAACCCTCTGCCCTTATGTAAGACCTGCTGCAATTATCTTTTCCACAGTAGGATTGCTGGGATGCACTCCATGGGAATAGTGATGTGACACAGCAGAGGGAGCACCTCTGCTCATCCCCAGCTCCTTGTCTAGAAAACTCTCGAAATATGAAGTTGAATCCCTTTGTACACAGAATTTTTCCCAAACAAACCCTGGGTTCCCAATTCTCTGCTGCTGCTGACACACTGGCAAACCCCATAGCTTAAGCTATGCTGATTTCTCCACAATTTCTCCAAGTCTTTGTTGGAATCTTCATTTGGCAGAGGAGGGACCCTCAGGGACACCCCAAACTTTGTGTCTTCACACCTGGAGCTTTCTCCTACCGTCCCTTGCACATCCTTACACAGACACCACAAACACCAGGTCTCTCATTTCAGCTTTTATTCGGGTATTTTTAAGTTAAGTTGCTCAAGTCCATTTCCCATCAGTACAGACACTAAAAACTGAGATCAACATTTAAGGCAACATTAGCATCCATGCCAAGCTCAGTGTGCAAACCACGCCACCGAAGCACCACAGCATCCCAGAACTGCCACAGGTCCCCCCTCCTGCTCACCTGCCCTTTCCCTCTGCTGTCCCACACAACACTCAGCAATTCCATCCTGATGCACAGCCTCAAGTAAGACCTTGCCATTTTTTGGATAGTTTCTTTTTTTTTAGGAACTGGGTCATTTCTGCATAAGGTGATACGAGTGAGACACGTCTCAGGGTGAAAGAATGCAGTTGACTTACATTGCGATACCATATAGAATCTTTTTTTAAAAAATATATTTAACATCATTATTCAATGACTTTAGTATGAACACCACATGTATTTAGCCTTTTGGGAAAGGCTAGACATTGAGACTTGTTAGAATGATAATTTTGCTTTAAATTCTCATTTCTTTAGTGTTACTGTTGACAAGTGTTTGAGTTAAGGATGCCCAAGTGCAACTTGTAGGTAAGAATATTTACAAGTATACAAAAGACCACACAGGTTTTAATACACCCACTATTCTTAATACAGAGTAAATAAGGATTTGTCTTGTGCCTGTGGAATATTTCAACAGGTGGGTCTTGCTTTTTTCTCTTTTACAGTAAAAGGAAAGGTTTAATTTTCCTTAAGGAGTGTATTTATTACAAGATGGTTAGCATACATATACCACATAACATACAAGAGTTAAAATTAACCAGTTACAAAATAAGCAGTGGTATGTATATCTTCATATAACCTAAGAACAGGATCAGTATTTTACAAAGTACATATAAAAGTACTTCATATACAAAGAAAAATACAAATGTGCAAACATCATTGTCACAGGTGGAAATTTGTCAATTGAAAAATGCTAGAAAAATCCTTCATATTTTTGTTTTGAAATTGCAAATGCATTAAAAACAGCTGCATTTCCTATTGTGTGTGGTGAGAAATCTATGTTCCTTTCTGACAAAATACATTAGTTATAAAAAAACCCACAAAGTTTAATAACTGAAAAATCTTGTAAGTATAGTCAGTTTGGTTAGGCTGACATTAAATTACAAGCAGAACGTCTGGAAAAATGAGAAAATAGTGAATCATATATACAGACCTTTTGTAATATTAGTGTGCTATTTAACATATTAACATTTCAAAGTAAAAACAATGGCTTCATTACCTACATATTCTACTCAAAGTCCTCACTATTCGTAGACTGTAAAATTTCTACTAATTTGGGGCTATTAAAAATGTTTTGCCAGGGTTTTAAGCAGAACAAACACAAGTTCATCAAAAGTAAAAATCTATAAACAGTCTTCCAATTAGTGTGCAAAAAATGTTTAAAAAGTATCAAATCACGACACCTCAAACTTTATTATGTACATATCTAGTATCTGTAAATGCTGTTAACTAGCTAGTTTTGTTTTGTTCTGCTACAAATAACTTACCTCTGTCCTGCAAAATGTCTGCATTGTAAAGATTTCAGTGCAAGTGCTTGCTTCATTGTTTAGTGCATTATCATGTTCGTTATTTTTTATTTTACAGTGAGCAGAACAGCATATAAATTAACACATACAACTCACACACAAGAGCTCCTTCTTCTATGGAATTCCTAGTTTGTTGTTTTCCATTGCTCCAGGGTAGTGTCAGCCAGTTTTCTTTCGTTTAACCCATTGGAATTGCAAACAGAATCTAAAAGAAAAGTGCTATCTATGGTCTTCAGGTAATCCCTAGATTTTGAAATTCCCTAACAACATTGCAGAAGCACTCAGCAGAGCACGAGATTAGAGAATGATCTGCACACTGAGAAGACACTGGAAAGTCTGGCATCAGGCAATTTCACTTTTTTGGTCTTTAAAAATATCGACTGTCTATAAACATTGGCAACCTGGTGTTTATGTCACTGGACTCACAAGCTTCATTTATTTATTTGCTTTTCGGAATTGTAGACATGTTCCCTCTTATTCATGACTAGCTTGGAAATAAGAAGATTCTGCTTAAAAATCTAAATAAAGTGGAAATGCACTTCTTGCTGAAGGGAAAATTTCTACACTTCCCTTTGGACAGGTTTCCTAATGGAATAGCTCTGAAATGAGAAAACTGGGATTAGATGCTAGTGCAAATACAGCCCACTTTTATAGCTAGGAATTGTACTGAAGAAAGATGCAATTCAGGGTAAATGGTTATTATTTTTCCAAGTCCTCCCTGCAGAAAAAAAATAGCAGTTACAGTGGTTATAATTATTAAACAGAAAACAATTTTATGAATAGAATGAATTTTATGAAAGAATATTATGAATTTTCATGGCTGAAGTAAGGAAGGCGGGTTGTGTGTCAGTAACATTCCAGAACTCAGTTTCTTCCAGGAAGAGGTGCTTTAAACAGGACTTTGTCATGGAACATTTTTCTCCTTCTAAGCATCTGAAATGCAACTCTGGATCCTGTCCATCCACTGCTGAGCACTCTGTGCATCTTGGGCACAAAAGTTATACACACGTTTGCTTGTCTTCAGCTGCAAAGGAGCAACAGGAACAGAGGCAGATGTGAGCACATGGAGAAGAAAACCTGCAAACTCTGAACTGCAATACTCAGTGTGCTAATTGGGCCTGAATGTAACATTTTTGAACTATTGCTGTTGAGAGTGATGCCAGCTACATAATTTTTCTTTTTGTCTTGGGATGGCACCACAGCTCCTTCCTAGCTCAGGACTGGAAGCAGGAGCTTAAACACACCAAGGGAAGAAAGCTTCACATAAACATCAAATAAAGACCAGATATACTTACATCAAAAAATGCCTTTTCACTGGCATGTTTTGGAGCTCCAATTGTTGGAGAAGCAGGAATCACAGTTTCCACTTCTGCAAGGTCTATGTGTCCCTTACAGCTCGTATCCTCACCAGAGTCGTAGTATCGCAGCTATGAGGGAAAATAAAATCCACACAAGCTTTAGATGGACCTTGCCGTTTAATTCTCTTTTCCTGGACACAGCCTGGGGGCCTGGACTGCTGAGGGTGGGAGGCACAAGGATTCCTAAGAGCTGAGGAGGTTGGAGAAGAGTATTTTGTCACCAGAGCTCCACAGCAGAGAAGCAAATAGCGATGGGTTGCTCTGGGCAGGGGGCACACGAGGCAGGAAAGCAGAACCATTTCTTCACTGGTCATTACATAAAACTCAAAAGTTTTATTTCACCAAGGCGTTGACAGAGCACTTATTCTTTGCATTTCAAGAATTTAAAGTGATCAGCAAAAATTGAAGCGTAATTTTAGGTAATTATAAACCACCCAGAAAGCTCACATTTTCCTATACTGCACATAGAGGTTGAATGAAGTTTATGCTTTTTTTTTCTCCTTACAAAGATACTTTGATATGGATATGAATCACTCTGTAAACTGAGTTTCAACATGCAAACAAGTTCCAAAAAAATGCCCCCATAACAAAACCCCAACAAATTCTCACAAACCAATGCGAAACAGCAATGCAAACTTTCACAGTAAAGGTCAAACAACAGAATTCCAGCTAGGATTGACCTGCATTACTCCTGCATCTTTCATACTCAGAAGGATATTTGGTCATATAAAAAATATAAAAGTATTTTTTTCTACTGGAAAATGAACCTTTTCTCCTGCATATAAGATATATAGGATATATTAGGAAGAATAATTATAAACAGCACATTTGTTGGTATTTAGCACTCTGATCTCCAAGTACTCAATTTGCATTTCAAGAGATGCATGTCTTTATCTATATTACATATTTTTAAGTGTATTGACTACAATAAATTAATATTTTTATTTAAATATTTCATATTTATATTCATATTTAAACAAAAGCATACATAAGTGTCAGAAGTTACAATGCCCACTGTGTGAAATATTTGGCTCATACTGTCTGATGACCCAACATTATTTGAAGTACATGAGACCAGAAATTTCTACTGCAGAATTCTGGCATACATTGTAGATTGGATAAAAAGTTTAGACCAAGAGATGTTTATTTTTGGTGCTCCTTTTTGTACAGTGATTAGGTAGAACATTAATGAGTAAATCTGCTGCTAAATTTACAAGACTATGACTAATCCAAGATACTACTAAATATTTTTAAAATACTAATATATTTTTAAATAAAATATTCCTTTATGTTTTTTTTCTAAAAAATAAAAGGCAAGATACTAAAACACCTCTTTCCACTTAGATTTCTCTATCAGCTACAAGATACACAAGACAAACACAGAGAGGTCTAGAATGATGTAGCTCACGTCACATCTGAAAATCATCATTACTAATACTGTTTGTAAGACAAATCTATAGAAACCCAGTCAATAAAAAAGGAGCAACGTAATAAAAAAGGTTTTACCTGGTGCTTTGTCACATCCAGCACAAACCAGCGAGGTTTCCAACCTTTTAGCAAAGCTCCTCTTTTGTACAGCGTACCTTCAAAAGATCTGAGAGGGAAAGAAAAGCCCCAGAATGACTGCACACATATTAAACACTTCTTTTCCTGCAGGAAAACCAGTAAGATGTAAAGCTAATAGTTCAGCTTTAATAGTAACTGTGATACACTGATAAACACCATTTCATTTGGATGTATTAAATGGACAAGTACAATTTGCTTGAGCTTCTAATGAAAGGGAAGGGTGAAGGATGCTGGTAGGAGATAAAGGCCCTCCCACAGAGACAACTACATTTTATTTCTTCCCAAGGCAGAGACTTGTACCAATTGAATAAAATATTCAAAAATGCTGTGTAACTATTTTCAGTTTACCTATTTTCATCATTCTTGGAAGTGAAATGATTGTACAGCGTTGTGGTTCTTCTGTCCACTCCATTGGAGGGAGGGATGCTGGAGCTCTGCTCCTCACCCAGCCCACTGTCAGGTATTTCCAGCAAAGACCTCTTTTGATAGGAATGCAGATTAGGAGACATCATCCCTGAGGAGCCAGAGGGATGTCTCCGGAGCTGGAAAAGAGGGAAACAGAAAGAAAATGTGATGCAATGTGCCTTGCACTGTGAGGCTGCCTCAGCATTATACTGATAATAAATACATGGTACAACATGGCAGCTGGGAATTACTGTGAGGCCAAAAAAAAACTCTTCCAGAGAAGAAGCCAGAGGGATGGCAATTCCCTGCCTTTCTTAGGCAGAAGGGTTCACACGCTGTGAGAAGTCAGTATTTCAGAAAAGCTTCACATACTCCAGTGGCTTAATATCAAATGGTTTGCCTTGCTGTCTCAGAAGAATCTAAGACTAAACAGACATTTGGATGCAATAAATTTCCCTGATTTCAAAGGGAAGGAAGGGGGAAAAGGAAAAACTTTGCCTTCCAAGAGCTACTTTAAAGATCCATGTCATTTTAGTAGAATCTCAATAACCTGAAACAAGAGAGATCAACATGAAGAAATAAAAAGCCAATATCATGGGTTAGAACAACATATTCAGTTTTTCAAAAGCAGTGCTTTACTCCAAGAAATACAGTGATTTTGTCAGTGCCCCAGGTAGCCTATACAGCAGAAATGGAATTATTCTATTGGACAACTCTTTTCTACTTACATTGTCTTGTCTGGTGTCATCCTTTAGATTCATTTTGACCCTTTCCCACAAAAGCTGCCACCTCTCTGGGCTCTGATTTAATTTACTTTCCAACCTTTCGATTTCCTGAAACGAGCAACAAGGGTTTCCTTGAGAATAAACATTTCTCTCCAGCAATCATTTTTCTACCACCACTCTCTAGTCAATGTAATGAAGTTCAAAACCCTCTGTCATATGAGCTGTGGACTGAGATCCATCAGAACTAGGAGTCCAAGGCACACCAGGACAGCATCAGCCCCACTGTTCTCCTGCATGGCCCAGGCTGGAGGAGCCACCAGGCTTTCAATCCTCCCCCAGTCCTGAACACACAAAATTCAACACCAACTCCCATAACAGAAACACAACACTGATAAGGACAGGCTGTATTTTATGAAAATATTTACAAAGAACAAGTTCTGTGCTGCGACACCAACATTGTACACTGCCAATATTAACATTTACCCTGGTTTATAAAATGTGATACAACACTGTAATAAAAGAAGGAAATGAAACAGAAAGATTTATTCAGTTTGGATGCCAAACTGCAACAACATGTTCTTGTTGTGGAACTTGGGAGTATGACCTATGTTGATAACCTCCAGTTAGGGTTATTTCCTGTTAATAAGACAGTGCAAAGTTAAGTAAAAAGAGGCAATTTTATGAGTTTATGTTTACTTGTGAACACTCATTGATACATTTGTCAGGACTCTGATGGGTGGTTCATATTCCTTGCCACTCTTCCTTTCTCCATTTTTACTTTCAACAACTACATTGCTATGAAAATCTTATTAATGAAATAAAATTAAAACATCAATTTTGAAAATTCAATTAAGAATTAATGATGGAATAAAAAATTGCCACAGGACATGGACTTCTCATGTTATACAGAAGCCAACTAAAGACCAAGATATTTATTTTCAAACCAGAGAAAGTAAGTCTCTACTTACTTCTAGTCTACTTAATAATTAAAGTAGATTTCATAATATTGCCCAATTCCTATTTGCCTTTTATTGAAAAATTCTTCAGGAAATTGCTATTTATTAAAAACCAAAAAAATTATTATACTTTTTAAGTAAGACAACATTTTGACCAGGAAATTAACTTCTGACTTAAATTTTGAACTACAGGTGAAAATAAGAAAGCCAGCATTTGACAATGTAACAGGACAAAATATTGCTACAAACTTTTTCTTGCCGAATGTAAATTACAAAACTCCAAAGTGAAATTAAATGTAAGAGGTGTGGCTTAACAGCAATCAAATGGGAAGCTTTAAATACTGAAGGCAGCTGAAAATCACAAATGCTCTCTTTCTGCTAAGAAATAAAACCAGAACACTTCTGTTTGGAGTATCTTCAGGTAGATAAAAAATAAGGAATGGTGAACACAAGCCGGATGAAGGCTTCTCTAGATGACTTGTTTCTCTTTCAAAGTGCTGAATGGAAAACACTTCTGGATGGGAGGCATAAAACTGAATCAATTTACACACTTTTTAAGGTAAAATTCTTTCCAAATTGCTGCAAAAGGGTATAAGTCCCTTATTGCTCTAAGTTAGTCAGGTTTTAATCTGATCATTCTCTTTCTGCCCCAGTCTTGACTCCTGAGTCAAGTCCTTCTCTGCAGAATCTGGAAGTAACTGAAGTTTGTTACTTAGCAACTGGGTCACATTCCTTCTTTTTTGGCTCCATAGTGAGCAGTGCTTCCAGAACTTAAAATGAAAAACTTTCATGAAAAACTTTCAACAATCTCCTGTATATAACTTGAAAAGTTAGGACTAAATTCTCCTTTAATAGACCCCATGTAAAAGAACATACATGGCAATAAATCACTCAGATTTACTCTTGCCCCTTCGATTCTAAATTTTACAGAAAGCAGCAGATTTTTTTCCCTTTCCATGTGTGGAATGGATTTTTGAAAGAAAAAAATCCTTACATTTATCTCTCTGGTTCATCTCCTGTTGTCCAGGCTTACAGGGGTAGAAATACATACGTATAAAAAGAAAGCTTACAATAAATTCCATGATGAGAATATCAATTTCCTGGAATTAGCAAGCAATTAGCATTCCTGTGCCTTTCAGAAGACCTGCTCAATAACCTGCTTTGGAATATGTGAGTGGTAGAGATTGGAGTGAAATCTGCAGAAGCTCCAGAACTCTGGAGGCTGATCAGCTCCTCTGCATCCCCAGAGAGTCTGTGACTGCCCAGAGCTCCATCTCTCACAATTCCTACAAGTACCACAGTCTGATCCACTCTTAAAAGAGCATCACATTGGACCATGGAAATTCTGAATTAAGGCACTCAATAGCTTCTCTGTTTCAGCTTTACATCCTGAAGTGCACTATCTAGTTTTCAATTGAAAAATATCTTTAGAACAAACAAATCTGGGCTTATCATTATAAACTAAGCGAGAATCAATCTTCCCCAGTGATTTATGATGCTAAATATGGTCTCAGTTGAAACATTTTTTGGATACCAACACATTCTCAGTGGTTTTATGATTAAAGAGAGGTCTTTCTCCTACATCAGCAATAGCCCTAAATTAACAACTTGTTTTATAAGAACGTTCACTTTGCTTTTTAAACTTAGAAGAATATTTTTGTAACCTTTATACAACCTCTCCAAAGTTTTCCACATGCTCTCTCCATTGCTATCTTTTATTACTATAATCTAATTCACAAATAACATTTCAACTCTATAAAACCTGACCCACATATCTTTAGCCTATAATATGGCTGATTTCCCTGCTATATGGCATTTTCTCACAGTTGTGGATATGAATATTCTGGCATCTCCCCCAGGAAGAAATGCAGAAGGTTTTGTATTCCTGATGAGCTTCTGGCCTCGGGTTACCTGACATGAAAACTCTTTGTGCTTTGCTAAAAATCCCTGAAATGACCCCTGCAGAGAGGCTGCTCTTTGCTTTTGGGAGGTTACAAGCTCTGAGAACTCCTGACTGTCTTATTTTGAATCAAGGGGGGTGTTACATGATATACTTTCTATTATTTTTTTATTGGGCATTGTTCCTGCGTTTGATCAATTATGATTGGAAGGAGCAGGCCAAAAGGAATCTGGGGAATGTGCCAGAATAAAGCACACTCTCTATCAAACTCTTCAAGGACTCACATCCATTCAGCTGCTTCCTGCATTAAGATTTGCTAAAAATCATCTTTGGTTCAGGGTGATTGGGGGCTCACAGAATATCCTGATTTTCCAAGCATTGCAATATTGGGCTCCATAATCCAAGCTTTAATATGAGGTAAAGCCTGCAAAGAGTTTTCAAAATAAAACACTGCACACAGGGATGTGTATCTGGACATACATGTGGCTTGAAGAATGCCCTTGTCCTTTTCCTGCACCATCAATTATGATGATAACCAAATGTTAGGCCGTAAATTAATTATAATCAACAAACATTTTCATCTTTAAGAGAAGACAGATGTTAAATCACTCTAAATAACTACAACAAATATGATAATGGGTTCATTTTTCATCTTCTAATGAAGAAAGGACAAAATCTAAGCAGCCAAACAAATCTAAGTGAGGCCAAACAAAAAAATGCCAAAATCAAGCATCTATTTAAAGTACCAAAATATTTTGAAGAATCTAAATATATCAGTTTGATTCTAGTAAACATGAATAAACTAAGAGCAATCATGGAAAGCTGTTTGGAGAAATTTGGGCCAAGATGTTCAGTTTATGTTTGTGTATCTGTCTCCCCATTGTTAAAACCAGCAAGTGTCAGATTCTATTTTCTGATCTGTCCAAAAATTTGGGTTGTTATTTTATCATGCACCCACTTTAAAATGACCAGAAAGAGGGCAGGAAAGCAAGATTCATTGTGTGCCCAAATGAAAATAGCTGCTCCTGTGTTTCCTACAAAAGGCAACTTAAAATTTTATTTATTCTTTAAAACAGACTGTGAAAAACAAATCCATGAGTAGTTATGAACTACAGTTAAAGCTCCCAGGGAAGTGTGCATTCAGAACATCAGCTTTGCAGGAAGTCTGATTGATTCCCAAAACCACCACCACAACATCAGATAAACCAGTCAGTCTTACTAAAGACCTGTTCTGACATTTACCATGATCCTTTTAATAACAGCATATCTGTAAAGCAATTAATTTCAATAAAAAGTAAAAATCCATTTCATGAGCATTAGAGAGCTCTGTGCAAAACAAGTACTCACATTTAAAAGGCTGGTGATGGCATCAGGTTGTATTTTTTTTACATCATCATAGCATGGCCACACTATTTTCCTCTTGGTCTGAGAGACTGAACCTTCTGCTTGATCATTTTCTTCTGAGAGGCTGCATTTTGCAGGTACCATGGTCCAGTCATAGGAAGGACCCGTAGCCAAAATCTCTTCTACATAATAATCCCACTTTTTGAGGCTGGACATATTTACATTTGGCTTCAGTGCCTATTTGAAACAAAGAGTTATTATAATGACATGAAGGAAGCCTTTGAATTTCAGACTTACAAGACAATTCCTGTATTTTCCAGATTATTCTAAATTGAATCCTACAATGGTGAATGTACTGTGAATTTTCTAAAATTATTCAAGACACAGCCCAGTCTAGGGGACAGATATTATCATATAAGACAGAACTGTAGATAATGTGATTCAAACAGATTGCTTTGAAATGTATCCCATTATGACTCTAAACTCAGCTCTCCTTTAAAGACAACTTTAATAATAATTCATTTAATTTCATGAAATCAAACAGGGACCCTCATTTAGTTCACCAGGATGTATGGACACATATTCCAGAATTTGGCCCTTTAAATTACATTTCCATGACTTTAAGCTACTGCTCCAATCAATCAGGTAGAGTCAATTTTGTCCACCAAATACTTAACTCAGTTCAGAACAATTAAATATCAAAATTTACTCAATGAATCACTGAGAATAACAAATCACCTGTATTAAAAAAAAAATAAAAAATCATACCTCTATTTCAGCAGGGGCATAGAGGTAATTGAAGAAAATAGGGCTCCTTTTGTGCATCTTCTCAATACATTCCCAAATACAAATTCCTTTCTTGGCATGTTTATCTCCTTTATCTTCAAACAGTGTCCCTGGGGAAAAGAAGAGCAGCAAAAAGTTGGCTTTATGATAATGCATAACAAATGCTTGAAAGCCTAAAGGAATTTCACAGACTGAGGGCACAGCAAAGTCTACTACAACAGCCACTGCAACAGGAAGTAAATAAAGGAGATAAATAATAGAAATTAACTTTAAAAAAAAAAAAAAAGGTTGCTCAAGTCTAATCTGCCCCACAGTTACACCAGTTTTTAAGAAGAGCATTAGAATTACCACATGCCATGAGAACCACCCACAGAGTAGAGAAATTTGGAGCATGTTTAGTGGAGAAGTCCCAAGAACCTGAGCTGAGGTTATGCAGCCTCAGAGGGCTCTGAGGGCAGGTAAGGCTTTGGAACCAGCAAGGTTGCACAAGATGGAGTAAAAAAGAAAATATAAAAAGAGAAACACTGAAGATAATGCAAGAGAAAGAAGTGGGAGGTAATAGATGAAAAGGCTTTTCTTCCTTTAAACTTTTTTTTGCACTCTCTGATGGATTCCCAGAGAGTTTGATTCTGTTAGAAGCAGGTATTTAACAGGGAAAATGGAGCTATGGATAAATTGCTAAAAGAGCCTGAGGCATGGCACTAATTCCCTCCACTTAGAGCCATCAGAGGCCTGGCTCAGGAACACTGATGCAGAAAATACTACGTGTTCTTCACCTCCTTTTTGCTTTTTAGACCTGAAATTTAATTCCTTACGTGGTCACCACACAGCTACTGGACCATCTTAACCCAGGGAAATTTTTGTAGACCATTTGTAGACCAAATATTGAGGAGAAAAATATCAACAACTACAAAAGCAATATGCAATACACAAAGAGCACACATACCATGTTCTAGTCTTTCATAATCTGAATCCAGAAGAAATGTTTTAAATCGATTTGATATGTGATGAAAAGCCAGAAACTTCAGATAATACTGATTGAACTCAAACTCTGTCGGGTATTGGTTATGAATCTAAAAAATAAAATTTAAAAAAAAAAAGGAAAAAAGTGGATATTGAGGTATAATACAAATAGATATGTAAGAAATAATAAAGTGAAATGACAGCAAAACAATTCCCTCATGAATGCTGAAAACAAATGGCAAGTGTCACAAAAAGCCTTCTAACATTTTGTCCTAGAATATTTTTTGGCTAAATAAATTCATGTATTGTCTATTCTGCAAAAACATTCCAGAGCAGCTAGAATGAACTGTGTAAAAGGCAGTATTATACTCTTTACAATCCCCATAATTCTTCCAGGAAATCCAACTGGATATAAATCTTCTGTGATAACTCTTGAGTCACCACAAAACTTCACAGGTAAAGATGCTACTGCTGGATGTGACTGGAATTCAATCTTTAACTGGCAGATTTCACAGTGGATTTCTTGCTATTGCTCAGAACCCCACAAAGCAGACAAATACTGAGACAGTGCTGCAAATGAAATTCCATCTACCACTCCTGAATAACCAATTTCTCAAGTAATTCTCAAGTCTACAGATATTTCTTCCTTTTCAAAATATAACCCAAAATATTACAGCATGAAAAAAAACCCCACACTGAGGAGGTATTTGCCATTATTCTTTTAAAACAGTAACAGCTTTGTCATTCCTTAAATTGTTCCCCTCATTAGGCTGTGGGTCTGTCTAATTCAGTGAATGTCTCCAACGTGAGTCAGGAGCTGATATTTATTTAAGAGAACTATACGAGATTATCAGAGAAATGGCTGGTTCTTCACAGCTGCTTCTCTTGAACATTTTCATAAAGAGCCTGGTGTAAGATTTTAAGCACGAAGTTTAATATTCATGGCAATATTTTTTAGCACTAGTTATTGACATTTATACTTGATATCTTCTAAAATGAAAGATTCTAAAAATCTTGATGAGAGAGTGCTAGGAGAAATTTCATGTGTTAATTTAAAATTTACTCTTCAAGTATGTTTATGACTCGTGATCTTTATTTTCAGAATAAACATGGCAATTAACTGAAAACTTCTAATTGCAGTGGAAATAAGTACAGCCTGTACTTGAAAAAGAAACTGCTGATTGAATTTCACAATTGAAATAAGTCCCACTGTGCTCTGTCTAGCTTCACATCAAACCAGGAATATACCTTTAGTTCTGCAATCTTCCCATGCCTTGTCTTTGGCATTCCCACCACTCATTTTCCTGTTCCATATTTTCTCTCTAATCTCTTACCAGTTTCTCTCTTAACTAATCAGTACTCATTGTTTTTGGTTTTTTTTTTCCTGTACTGATAGGAATTGTATTAGGACTAATTGAAGCTCCTTATATTTAGATTTCCACATAGACCAGCTAAATAAAGGGGGGGAAAAAGTGTTTAGCAAGGAGATGTTTTGTACTGAACATACAACAGTGACAGGAAAATCCCTGGAAAAGACCTGTAAACACCCACACAGCATTTCAGTCAGAGAATCTGTTGTTATCACATCTCAGTATTATCTTGGGCTGGGCATTTAAAATGCTAAGAATACTTTTGGATATGTCAGTTCAATATACCCACTCTTACTTAATCCCCATTTTCCCCCTCATACAAATACTATATTCCTGCACTGATTTGTAAGAATAAAGCTAAGCATTTTTTTTTTTCTATAATAAACTCAGGACTTCAATTTCATAGACAAATTAAATATTTAGTTCTCCTTAAAAAAAATAATTTTTACCCATATCTTTAGAACATATTTTCTCCTTGTGTTAGGAGTTTTTTAATATCCTGTAGAAAGGAAAGGCAACATTCTGCTATTTGACATGAAATATATACAGGGTCTTAACTTCTACTTATGGTCCAACAATGATTTTAATACATGTAAGAGTTACAAGAACAAGCTGCTGATAAAATCCTGTCATGGACCTCAATGTTGTGGATGATTCAATTTCTGAGATTTCTGGATGCAGAAATATTGTAAAAACTGGAAGTTATTATAATATAATTTACTTTTAAAGGGAAAACAGCTATAAAACATTTCTTTGATAGAAGTAAACAATGCAGAATTTTTCGCTGTCTTAATCTTCATAATATATGAACATTTATAATCTGATTAAACCTATATGTGTTTCTAATATCATGATTAGAGAAACTCAGCATTTTAGAGCTCTTTTTAACATTACCATGTTCCCACTGAATTATCTCCTAAAAGGATTTAATAATCTCATAGATTTATCAGCCTTCCTTAGTTTTCCAATACACTTTGGTTTTTAATTCCATTATATATTAATTTTTACCTAGTATGAATGAGAAATACAGAATTTGAAATGTCCTGTGCTGGTAACTGCTATGAGGCTCCCCCTGCAAACCCTGCAATAACTGAGCACATCTCCCATGGGAGCAGCACTCACCTCCTCTCACACAGGGTGCTGGAACAGAGCTCCTCACTGAGCTTAAAAGAAGTCAGCTCTAGAAAATCATCCTGTTTTAATTATATTTAATAAATTACCAAATAGATTCTGAAGAAAAATAAGAGAAGCTTCCTCACTGACATCACTTGCATAAACTGAGTCTCCTTAGAAGCAGGGAAAGTCTCTGCCAGATGCTGCTATTGTGAAAGACTGATTTTGCATTAATAATTCAGCTGACACCTGGAGATATTGGCATAAACAATGACTTTTTATAAGATGATGCAGTTCTAATTTAGGAATCACTGCTTCATTTGTTTTCTCTGTATCTTTAGTTTAACCTCTGACATTTAATGCATGTACTGGCTCTGTGGTAACTCTCTTACTGCACCTAGTATATGGATTCTAAAGGTTAAAAACACTCTGAAAGGACCAAATATTTGGTTCTAGTTATTTTAAAAATAATTTAAAATTATTTATATGGGTAATTTTAAAAAACTGATCATAACATATTACACTTCAGGGTCAAGTTTCAACCTAATTGGATTCTGTAACTGTGTAACAATTTGCACAGAAACCAATGAAACTTCACAAAAACTTTCAAGTACAGATGTTGAGAAAACTTACTTTTTATGGTAAGTTCATCCAAAATTTCAACCAATAATTTGACTTCGAAAGCAATTTCCCCAGAAATTACAACCACACTGTTTGAATTTGGTAAACTCAATACTATGCCATCATCACAAGTTAGAAGAATAATCTAACTCTAGTTCTAGGAAAGTTACTCACAACTGCATTCTCCATGGGATTGTAGGTCACTTAGCTTATCTTGTCTTGGATGAAGATAATATGGGCTAAAATGATTATAACCCATACACAGCCCTATCTTTTCTCCTAAGAAGTTACTGTCTCTGTGAGATGGACAAGCTGAACTGCTTCTAATGGTCTTTCCTACCATTTTTTCCCCAACATTTTGGCTGGGAAAAGCAGGCAGGCTCCCAAGAACCTCTGAGCTGAGAGATTGGAAAGGTGGCATCTTCACCAGAGCACGGGCACACAGCTCACACAGCTTAAATCACAAACAGAAAGTACAGATCTCTCAGCAAAATGTATCTGCCAATAACTTGTGTATTTGGGAATGC
This sequence comes from Petroica traversi, assembly GCA_025920805.1. Lineage (NCBI taxonomy): Eukaryota > Metazoa > Chordata > Aves > Passeriformes > Petroicidae > Petroica > Petroica traversi. The sequence continues at coordinate 6,292,509 of JAHLSL010000073.1, forward strand.
CTTGGAAAGACAGAGTCAGATACCTGCAGAGTGACACTCACCAAAGCTGCTGCCTGAGGTGAATTACAAAGTTCTTGTATTTCCTTGACACATTCTTGTGTGCAGCCTGAGGCAAAATCATACCTGACAGTTGTCAGCAGCAGGGATTTATCCCACTTTGCATTTCATCCTAACTTTCAAAGGCGAGGTGATTATAATCCACTATTCCATGTCCTTAGAACTGCAGACTGTGTTAAACTTTATTCAAAGAAAACCCAAGGATTCTGCCATGAAGAAAACACAGCCCATTCTATTTCATGACAACAAACCCAAATCCTTGAATTTAATTTTTATCTTTCTTCTGGATTTGTTTCCAAAATCTGTGTCATCTCTGAATTACTTGAGAAAGAAATACTGCATGGGTATGAGTGGATAATTCCCTTTCCTTTCTTAATGCCACCTAATATTTATTCCAGTAGAACTGAAGCAAGGTGTTTCCAGAGGCAGAAACAGGATGTAGGATGCATCTACATTAGAAGTGATCAGGAGCAACCCAGAGCAGACAGACAGACTGAAGCAGCTGGTGCTGAGCTCCCTGCAGCCATTCTACACATTTTTGGTTTCACCTGGACTAGATTTAGTCCTGTTGAGTGGATGACTCCACACTGATGATCCCAATGGTTTTAAGCTAAGTGACAAATCATTGGTGCAATGTAGGATTGAATTCGGTGGGATTTGGTTATGAGGGTAAAATAGAAGCGAGAGATCTCTAAAGATGGGTTTAGAGCATGGGAGTTTATTGTGAAAGAGCGTGGGTGTGAGAGGCTGCTGGGCTGCAGGACACAGCTCAGAGCAGGCCAGAGAGAAAGAGGCAAAAAGAGAGAGTAAAAAAAGGGGCCGATTTGCTGTTTACAATACAATAAATCATCTTCTCTGTTGAATATTCTAATTCTCTTTAACCAATCTGAAACAAGCTACAAACTCTACAATATTTGCATGCAATCTATAAGAATCATTGCATTACCATACAGGGTTATATTTTAAACCTTAAAAAACTGCTTTTGGGAATCTCTACCAGGCAGGCAGGGTTTGTTCTGCCCTTTGGACCTGCCTGGGCAGAGGGCATTGTTCTATCAAGAAGGAGGATTCCCTTCAGCCAGCTCTACCATTGTTTCTTAGTTACTCTTCAACTCAAACCTTGTCTTCATCTCAATTTCGATTCTACTTTCCATATTTTCAGCATCTTTTGCAAGGTAATCATATCTATAAGGCTTTCCTATTTCATCTTCCCCAACAGTGCAAGTTTAAATTCTTCCCAAAAAAACCTAGTGCACATGCACCAGAGCAGCATCAAGAAATGGTAAGGGGAGATGCTGGAAGGATTCACTTCAAATTTACACTACTGCTTAAAATCAGATGAAGCTTTACTCCAGTCTAATGGATGGTGTTACCCAATCAGCCAATTTAAGCTTAGAGAAGACACCTCACAGCAGAGAGAATACAGCACCATGACCAAGACAAGTGATTCATTCACACAACTGAGTGAACCACCAGGCAGATGGATTTCAGTATTAAAACACAAGGCAGGTTTGTCCTGGTGCAGCCACTGCAACCAAGAATATGGTTTTTTTCTGCTTCAGAAAAGGAGCAATAACCCTAAGACTGTTGTAAGCACAAGTGTGACATTAGGGCAGATTAACTTATTTGAACGAAAAATGCAGCACTGATTCTCTCCAGAGAAATCTCCCAATTTCAAATAAAAACAACCATGCGACCACAAGCACTGGGAAACAGATGAAACAGAAGATGTGATAAATATTTCTAAGGTTTTCATATGGGGAATGCTGTAGGAATCAATGCAAATTCCAAGGACAGGATTTATTAACTTCTGAGACAGCAATATTGATGGCTGATGGCCTTTAACACTGGGACACAAGCAAAGTTGGGTTTTTTATCCGTAACACGTTTTTCACTCATCTTTTTATAAGCTCATTCATTATCAGTCTCACACAGATATGTCTGAAGATTGCTTTCCATTTGTTTAGTTATTTAATCAGAGGAGTTTTCTCCAGGTAGCAGAGTAAGCCCATTCTCAGACTCCTCTTTGAGTATTCAAGCAAGTGTTCATGAACCATGAATGTGTGTTCCCAGTAAGAAAGTCGGCGCTTTAACATTTGCTTTCTGTGATACACAGTCATCCATACATTTTAACACAGGTTAATAACATCAAGGCAACTTTCTGCTTTTTCAGTGAGAAAAATCAGGGAAGTGGGAAAAGAAGGACACATGTACAGGAGGAACCATGCAAGCACCTATCTTGTCTTTGCATACACAGAAACTCTGCAAAGAATTTACATTTAGTGGTTTGAGATGAAGAAAAAGACTTCAGAATTAACCTGAAATGAGTATAATCTTCTTAAACTAATTTCTTCCTACAACACAATTGTTTGTGCCCATCTTCTTCTGAACATGTACCAGACATAAAAATCAGAACATCTCAGGACCCCTGGTTTACAGCTGTTGTAGTTTCCAGAACTGGTGCAGTACAAGGCCTCTTCAAGGCTCATCATCAGGCACAAGAAATTAAGAACTGTCTTGTGAAGGTAACCTTCTATTTCAAATCTCTACATAACTGACCTTCCCAACCATTTCTCTGAGTCTGCTTTGTGTGGATGGGTCAGTCTCCTCTAGACAACCATTCCAGCTCTCCTTGAGGTGAAAAGCATCACCTTAATAAATCCTAGTGAATGTTGTTTTCTCAAACCCACATCTATAACATCTGAAATACTGGCATAGTGACATTTCTTCATGAAACCTTCTTGCAAATGGAAGTTAGAGATTGGCTTACCTGATGCACACAGTCTAAGAACTGTAAGAAAAGAGGGGCAAATCCACTTCCCTGGCAATTGAGGGTCAGATTGCTGCGCTGGCTGAATTTATGGCCAAAAGAGAGCCACTCTTTCTCCACCAGCATTCGGAAGCCTTCAAGTGTCCTGTAGAAGGGATCACTGAGTAACTGCACCAGAGACACCACCTAGATCACAAGACAGGATATTCTGAGTTAGGAGTGAACAGAAGTTAGGAGAAACCTTTAGTAAATGAATAGAAGCAATCAACTATTTGTTCTTCAAGAAAACAAAAGCTTTCGTGTAAACTCAATGAGAAGTATTTTATTTCATACTTAAATTACTTTTATAAAACAAACCAAATAATATTTCACATGAAAAATCTTGAATTACACTGAGACTTTATGGCATCTGTAGAAGTAAAACCTAAGCAGCTACAGACTTGGCAGGTGATTAGAGTGCTTACTACATTTAAATTATGTTTGAAATAAAACCCCTCTTATAGTAAACATTTAAAAGATAGTATCTGCTACCTCAGCAAAGAAAGCATTAAAGAATTGGTCCTGAGGATGACTTTAGAGTTTTTGCACCAGCCAATTGCAGGTTTTTTTTATACATAGCATCTCAGGAGATTTAAAATGCAGCACAGCCTTCTTGCACTTCCAGCTGTGAATCTCCCCTTTCTATTCTTCATTGTTTGGCAGTGATTCCAATAATTATGGTCACATTCTTTGGTGTGTTTGTTTACCTGGTATTATGATGCTGGCTGCACATGAAGGCTTTATTTACTAAAATCATGGATATCTGTGTTTCTGTTCTGAATTTTGAAGCAGCAGCATGGACACATCTGCTAAATCAGGCAGCAAATCTTGATTCACCTAATTTATACTTTAAGGTGATCTGTCCTTGCAGCAGGTGTCACAGGCACTTTGGCCAAATTTAGTTTTCTCCCTGTGTGGTCTCCTAACAACACTTACTAACAGTGAATGGAAGAGAACAAACCCCTCCTGTGTTTGAACTATATGATGTTTAGAATGATAAAAGAACAGTTGTGGCAACTTTTAGCTTTCAATTTTAAACACAGTCAGGCACAGGAATGCAGATCTTTAAGCCTTAGAACTGTTAAGACCATCAGGACCTTTGGAATTAATTCATTTTAAGAAATTATGTCATGAAATAAATTGCAAATGAATTACAAGGATTCATGCATTCTGGTTTCTCCTCTGCTGCCACAACACAAATTTATTCATGGAGTACCAAATTGTCTGCCATTTGTGTAAAAAAGTATTGCCTGGTGTTTTTCCTTAATATTGAACTCTTTCAAGGTTTTTATAGCAGCTTACTTGAGCAGTAATATCCCAGCCATCTTCCAAACAAACCATAACAGAAGAACCATTTTCCAGCAGTTCAGAGATGATCACACCCAGTTGCATTATCCTGTGAAGCTATAAAGTATTACGAATGAGTAACATATTCTAGATAAATCTTTAGATAATATCAATAAATAGAATGTTTTCCTATTTAAAAATGTAATCCTGGATCTACATATAGCACAGAGAAATACACTGATGTAACTGATTAGGCAACAATAAAATGTAACAGTCTAAGGGTTTCCATCCAAACTACAATAAAACTAAGGGAAGTTTTGCAGATAGGAACTTAAAAGTATTAAAGCCAATGAGTACTGTTATAAAATAGCTGCCATAAAAAGGAGAATGGGAACAACACAGTTGACAGATTTACTGGAGAGAAATTCCATCCTGGGCTTAACACTAAAATAATTTCCTGTGAAATGATAAGGTTCCATAAAGTCACTAAGTACTTCGATGGGAGAACCCATGCAAGATATTTACAAGTTAATATATTAATATTCAATCCCACAGAAGTTGGAAATTACCAAACTGAATAATAATAACAACAACAGAGAAACAGTTTAGATAGTTGGGCAGACAGGCTAAAATATATGAAAATATTTGCAGTTTAATACCCATTACACAGTGATGCTAAAATAAGCAGGTTAAAGAAGTTCAGGTGAACCTGAGCAATTTTATCTGACTATGAGACTTCATATTATTATTACTAAAAATAAAAATCCATATGATGATTTTACCATTTTTGTATACTATGACAGGACTCTTGGTAAACAACATAATAGGAAATACATAAGCAATTCAGTTTTTTACAGCAGAATGAAACTGTTCTTTGTGCAGCACTGAATATAATCCAACCAATAGAAGCAATAGGAAAGATGAAAGCCTGAAAGAAGGAAGAAAACAGTGTAGGAAAACAAATAAAAGATGGTAAGAATCATCTAAGATCATTTATGCAAGGAAAAAAAATTAGTTCAGAAAGTAGAGAAGGCTTAGGAAAGTGAGAAGAAAATTAAATTGAAGAAAATAAGAGGAAAAAATATCAACCAAACAACAATTAAACCATAGAAAATTCATCCTTATTCAGTCTGCTTTCTTCCTTTTAACAAACTGATGAATATTGCTATGGAAATTGTGATAGGAAAACCTTGACTCCTCTGAGCATTCACAGAGCCATTATTTAGAAAAAAAGCCAACCCAAACAGACCAATTATCCTGCAATTTTTATTGGAACAAATTGAAAAGAGAACTACTTTTAAAACCAATCTGTTTAATCTTCTGTACTTTCTTAGGCAGTAGAACAGAAGAAAGGCTGTTTTTTTCCCATCTTTAATGAGGAAACTGATCTGCAATCTGGTTTTACAGATTCATTGTTAAAAATGCAAATCACTACTTTTATAATTTGTGTTCGGAAGACAGGGCAGCACATTTTCATTTTCTTCTTATGTATTCACATTCTTAGAAAGAGATAGTCCATACAGTGTTAAAATCAGTAATGTTAAACTTCTATTCCCCAGAAGAGGAAAGCATAATACAATAAAAACATTTCTGAGATGACAGATCTATGTTCCTTCATGGGAATAGCAGAAAATGTGCCAAATCAGTCATAAATTAACTTTATCAGTCATAAATTAGCTTTATCACATAAGTCAGATATGACATGATTTAAACCACAGAAATGTGGTTTAAATGTAGCAAAGGCAGTGTGTGACACTGTGTCCCAGTCCTCAGCACAGTGATGCACTCAAAGCAAAGACTCATCTCCAAAATGCCCAAAGAGAGTGACTGCAGTGTTATCTGCCCTTGATCCCTGGGCTGCTGCAGGGACATTTTTATTTCATCAATTCAATGATGAAATGAGATTCGACTCATTTATCTACACTTTTCAACTTGCTCAAATGTTCTGTGATGGAAAATGTTCACACGGTGAAGTCTTTTTCAGGCTCTCCCCACTTCTCCCCACCCTGAAAACCTTGGTGGCCAAACCCAGCCATGAGCAGCCCCTGCTCTCACCTCAGGGAAGAACTCAAGCCATGGGTTTGCAGCAATTTCAGCCAGGAGTGCATTTTCTGATGTGTAATAACTGACATTTTACTCACAAGTATTTCCTCCTTAAGAAATCAGCATTTCTATTCTGCTTTCTGTGATTAATTGCATTTGAGAAAAGTATATTCAGCAGTGAATTCCAAACATAACAAGCAGCTGTTAAAAAACATTCACTGTAATTAAAGTGGCTTTAGATTTACAAAGAGCTGGCTTTCCCACATCCTTCTTAATTTGAGACTTGCAGAGTTTGCTCTGGTCTTGCCTTTGTTTGGTTAATATTTATGTAAAGGAATATGAGATGGGGAAATAAAGGTACAGATTCAGAGACAACAGCTTAACACACACAGAATCCTCTCTGCCCCACAAAAAACTTCCCCATATCCCACAACAGATGCTTGCTTGTTTTTTAACTTGTGCATAAAGAAACCCAGGTGGGAACACACAGAAGAGTCAAATATTGGCTTTAAAATCAAAAAGCTCATTTATTGTTCCACACTTTCCCCTGATTTTTAAAATATATATAATGAGAAAAATAATTTAAAACCAAGACCATGAATTCATAGCGAGAGAAACCCAACCATCTCTCCTTGTGTGTGTGTGTGCTCCACGTTATAAAACATAAATTTTGTTATAAAAAATGCCTCCTATTTTGTAACATTTGTAAATGTTACGATGGCATTAAAATAATAACAATAATGATGCTTATGTAATGGCAGAACTGATAGCATGCAAAGTGATTACAATGAGCAAAGAACAGCTGGTTAGAACACAATAGTCCTCTGTCACAAGAGCTTGGGATTTATTTTGTGTGAGCAGCACTGCATATAGATTATCAGAAGTACCTGTCAGATAAATTACCTGTGGGAACCACTCTGACTCCCCCAGTGCTTTGAGGAATGTTGCCTCAGAATCAGTGGGAATTGTGCTGGGAACACAAGCTCTCATCAGCTTTTTAAAGCTGGCCTTTGTCTGTCGGATGTCACTGAATTCAACAGGAACAAATTCACAATTCAAAGCAAAATCAAGTTTGAACCCCTGTATGAAAAGGACAACAGCAGATGTAATTTAAAAGGGAAGCATATTTTTCACTGACAGTCTCCTTAAATCCCAAAGTCTTGCCTGCTTTATTGCTAAGTAATTAATTCCTCATGAAAAATCTGTGTAGTTAAACACCTGCCCTGGATAATAAAAAATATAATAAAAATCCTTGCAAAATGTACCAGAACAAAGTACCCAACAATAACCATAACAGCAGAATGCACTGCACAGCAGTCATATTTTCAATAATAATTGAAATTATTCTAGCAGTTACAGTGGTGAAAAACCAAAGTTGAGTGACAACCTGCTCAGCTCTTTACACACAAGAGACTGGGCTACCTTTAACATTTTTAAAGTTAATCATCAAGAAACAAATAAAAATGAAAATATCTGTATGGATGACATATGAACAGTGCAGGACACATTTTGGGAGTTCAACAGAGCAGAAAAAACCCTCACACCCAAAAAGAAGCCCCATAACTGCAAACCAGCTGAGTCACCTAAACAATCCTGGACATTGAAGGAGTTGTTTGTCTGGAGTGCCTACTTCAGCACAGAGCAGCACTTGGATGGTTTTCCTAGCAAAATTCCTCGTGTTTTATTTAACTTACTGCATTTAGCAATAAGAGAGGAGGATTGAATTAGGAGAACAAGTCAGCTGACTGAAAAACCCCCACCAAAACCCAATGGATTATGATGGTAAGGATAATATGGAGAACATTATTAGGAAAAACAATTCTCAAGCATGAAGCATCACTGAAGATGTTCATGCCAAAGTTTTTGAGTTTTCTTCAGAAATTGCTTTCATTGAATTAAACTTGGCCTGCAAATAATCTTCATTAAGCTCCTTCATAGGATGCCAAGCAAAAATGTAGGAAAGTGAAAGCCCGGCTTTAATTCTGTTTATATTTTGGCATGGTCCAAGAATAAATTCAATAACTCAACAATGGCAAGTTGTAATAATGCATGACAAAAGCAACTGAGGAAAGTAGCAGCCTTTGTTTAAAATGTTGTATATTTCTGTTTATCTCATCAATTTATAAGACATGATATTTAGTAGAATAAAACAGCAGTTTCTGCAACACAACTGTAGATGCCTGACTGAAATCTTCACTTATGATTAAGAAATCACACAAATAGAAATAGTCATTATTAGTGGATTACATCAATTTACTTCCTTGTAATTGATGAATTACTCTGGTACAGCATGAAGCCTCCACCTCTTGAAAGAACACAATTTCAGAAAAATTGAATTGTGATGTATTTTCCTACTACCAATAATGGGGTTTGGACCTTTTGTATTTTAAAAAAATATATTAATATTTTATGCATGTTCACATTTTGAATAAGAAAGTTGAAAATAACTGTTTTTTTAATCTTTGAACACAGAGAACTTTTTTTAAAAATCTGAAAACATTTTTCAGAAAACAAGTGAAACTACTAAGAAATAGAGGATACCTGTTTCTCAAACAGCTGCATCTACAACATTAAAATCTATCAAAAAATATGTACAAAACTGCAGATCATCATGGTTCTCTTCATGTAATCACACCAGGAGTTCTGGGCTGGCCTTATTCTCATCAGTTTGGCTTTGGGTGAGTTTGGTGCTGCCCACAGCAGTGAATGTTTCCTTCTCTGATAATTCCTTCCCTGACCAACAACATTCCCTTTCTTTCATAACATATTTCAACATATCAGGAAAAGAAAATTGCACCTAAGTTACAGAATGAGCCCATTTCATGTTTCCCAAAGCAGAAAGCACTGAGCTGAGGACTGAGCTGAACAATGAGCTGGGCAGCCAGCAGGGTCAGAGGACAGTAATGTGTATTTAGGTGTCATTAAGTGGGGCTCTGAAAGCAAGACCTGGCAAAACTTTGGTTCAGTTTGAGCCTGATCTTTAACTGCTCTTCAAGATAATTTAGGATATTTTAACTTAGGTTTACTTTGTTGTATTATATAACCACAGAGCTTGATTTTCACCCAGCCCAGCCCCCAGTCAGTTATACAACATTAATTGTTATTCTGCATATATAGAAGTAATTCCCATAAGACTTTACACCTTTAGGAGAATTATCCATCCAGCTTATCTAGAGCATCATTTACTGTTTGCAACAACGTGAGAATAAACTCAACCAAACAAAACCATGAAAAATGTAGAAAAAAATATTGCCATTACCCGTAACTGAGATTTTTCTCCAAATATATAGAGGGCTGCTTGTCTCCTCAGAAGCTGACTCTGCAGAAAGGAGCTGCTGCTGTAGGGAGGGGTGTTATCCTTCCCTGCAAGTCTTGCACCCACATCAACAAACGGAGTCTGAGTGTTGATAAATCGGTTGCTTGAACGAAGACTCGCCCAGACACCTTCACGAGGAGGAAGAATATTAAAAAACCTCTTTGTGTGAGGTACTGGAGACCTTAATAGATTTGTATGAAAGAAATAGATTTGTAACAAAAATTGTCAAAACCATCCTAACTGCTTAACCATTGTTGCTTAACTTAAGACACTCATCTAACTCTGCACAGTGCTTTCTACAGTAAATAGTTGCTGTGATATCAGTAATACAGTGATAAATCACAATTTGCAGATAGAAATGTCCATGGAAGCTCACAGAAATGAAATTTGTAGAGGGACAGGAAACAGAAAAGTGCAGAAATCCCAAAGACAGCAACAGCATGAGCTGGGAACAGTGCAGTGTGATGTGGAACCACGGGCTGCAGCTGAAAGCAGCAACTTTTGAATGGCATCACAACATCCCAACAGCTCTCTGAGTTTGCACATTTACACCTTGCTGCTGCAGCTCTGTGGCACTGCCAGGGGAGGAAACTCTGACAGCACACAGACATGCTCTAATCTCATCATGCTTGAAAAGTTTTGGTGATTTTAACATAAGATAAAGCAGCAACAAACCAGATTGTCAAGGCCTGTTTAGTGCTAGAAGACAAGTAGTAAATATTCTGTTTCTTGTACCTCAATTAATAATCAGGATCTCATGAGATTGTTTTTGTGTGTGCAATGTGAGGCATGTGAAAGGTGTTGGATTCTCAGAGTATGAATAGCACTACTTGAAAATCAAATCCCTTAAAGTACACTAAATCTGGCATTCAAATGGCAGTGTGAAATTCTTTATCCCAATGTGCAGTAAATCAGATTATCAGAAGAGACTCTTGTCCATAAATCTGTGAAGCAAGATATCCAAAAGAGGCACCAGAAATACCTCACAGTACTAGAAATTGAGATACTAAAGGACCAACACCCACCCCTCTTCAGGAAAATCCAATAATGTGCCTAGTTAAAATTTCTTGCATAGAAGAAAAAATATGCAAATAACAGTAAAATCCACTGAGATAGCTCAACCAGCAAAATAATTTTATTCTATTTTTTGGAAGCAGGATTAGTTTCCTATTAAAAATAATTCTGTACAATAACCCTCAAGAGGGACTTGTCTGTCCAGCTTAGCTTGTCTGCCTGTCTGGCTGCCAGTCTGAGATGGGAGCAGATGAACTGCAGCAACTGAGAGGGGCTGGCAAGGAGTTCTGAGTCAGTGACAGACTCTCAGCAGCTCCCATTCACAGCCAGCCACTTTTATAAAACACCTCAAGTAGTAAAGGTGTGTGTTTAGCACAAAGTTTTGTTCCATGTCTCAGCTAAAGCCTTTAGCAAGCAGAAATCACAGCAAACACTTAATAAGAGAAATAAGTTCTCATTCATTGGTAGGAAAACTGCAAGCTCCAACATAGACTGCTGTCCCCAAAGATGAAGTGTAAAAAATGCACAGGGAGGTTTCACAAATGCACCCATCATTAGCCCTTGTGGCACATCAAAAGCAACAAAACTGGCTACAAACACATGCAGATGAACATGTTCACCAGCACGGACAGCACAGTTAAAATGCACAATTATATTTCTTTTGTATTTTTGCTTAGTAGTTCATTTTTGCTAGCAGTATCTTACTTTCACTATTTGGCATGCACTGTATTATTATTACTTTCTGATTTGACAGTAATCAACTTTCTGCTGTTCATTAAACTTAAAAATAATTATGGAAGGAAATTCATTGACTAGATAATAACATTTCTTAGGTATTTTACTTAAGCAGTAGGAATACTAAATACACTTTTTCAGAACTGCTTTTTAGATGTTTAAAATTTTCACACAGAAAATTTTCTACATCTCCCTTTGTGTTAGATCACTTTCACTGCATCACACATTCAATGGGCAAAAAACCTCCAAAACATAACAAAACCACAACACTGAACTAAAAACCCCAGAACTTTGTTAATGCAGAACCAAGGCTTTCTGTCAGTGTCAGTTTAGAATGAGTTAAGACATTGTAGCAGAAGATTGCAGAAAAGAATGGGCTTTCAGGACACAGAATACAGTACCTTGATGGACTCTTTCCTTAGTTGCTGATTTGGAATTTGAGTGAGTGAAACATTTATCTCTGTGCCCAAGCACTGGCAGATAACAGTTAAGACAGAAGGAGGAGGAATGGAATGCACATTGCAGCGAAACACATTGCAGGAGAGAAGAAAAGGGTTACTTATTAATTTCCAAAGATTGAGTATATATATTGCATTTTTTATAGTACATGATTTATCAGACAGCACGAATCTTAGGCATCACAAGACAAAACATCAATCAAGCCACAAAACCAATATAAAATGGGAAGGAGGCATCCATTTATCAAAGAGGAATAATTTCCATTGTCATTGCAAAAGCTTCAAACATGTAGCACAGTCATCCTGTGTTTTTCTATAATTACAATACCAAAGGAAATGTAATGATTAAATCATTCTGTTGAATAATTGATTGAAAGTTTCTATCCAGCTGAAAGTTAGCTTTATCAAAAATCCTAACATTAATGCCTGTTATGAAAAACTGGTTTAGTCCAGGGACATTAAGTAGAGAATTAGATGGGCCTCAAAATTAAAGTAGAATGCAAGGTATTAGTTCTACATACCTACAAACATTTCTAAAGGACTGTGTTCAAGTATATAATTTATAAAACATATAATATCTACCACAGAAAGAGCTCTTTTCTCCCACTGCAAAAATCCTCATTTTCAGTGGGAGCCTTATGTGTTTATCAGTGCAAATATCTTTGGCTCAAAACCCACATCAACACAACCAAGTCCTTTTAATACAAATAATCTATTAACTCATAATCAAATGTTTATATTTCCTGCTTTGAAAATAATTCTCTGAGCTGGGTCTGTATTTATTAATTAAAAATATCCTACTGTTTTCCCAATAGCAGCAAAACATACTGAGAAAACTTTTTTATTCTGTTAAATTACACAGCAGTGCCAGATAAAAAGTGCTGCTCTGTAGAACCACATTATACTTACAAAGTAATATAAGAGGAAAAGCTATGGCTTTTGAGTGAACTTACAATTCTCATGAAAAATATCAACCAAAAAACGGTCAAAGAATGAAACTAAATTATGAAAATAAGTATTTGACCAAAAAATTCAGATCAAAACCAACTTGATTGAGCTTTGGGCAGATGCTTCGTGACAATGTTCCAGATAAAGTGAAAAAATCATACTTGACACAGACACAAATATTCAGAACAACTGATGACTGTTCAGAACAATGATGGTTTTAAAAAATGAGAATAGTATTCACGCACTGGAACATATATTCTAACTTATATTTTAAAATTATATGTATTACAAATACATTGTCTGGCACAAAAAAAAAAAAGAAAATGTACTTTTCTACTGGTGTATCATAGCTGAACCTGGCTTTTGAGCCATGGTATGTGAGATAATAAACACAAGGAAAGAAAGAGTGACCCAGAATCCAAACCACAAAAATACTGCTATTGTATTTTGCACAGTGCAGTGTATAATCCATAGCTGCTCGCTGCTTCACATGTGAAATATATCTGGCTGTGAAAAAGTAGTGAGAAACTTTGTAATAATGGATTTGAGAACAATTTTATGGATTTTATATGCTCTATGTATTTTAGAATTTCTTTCAAAAGAATCAGCTAATATCAGCTAATCTAAACCCCCAGTGTTTACTTCTCTCCAGGGAGATATTCCCTTTTTCTGTTCCCTCTGCCCCTGTCAACTTCTCACCTTCCCCAGGGCTCCCACTGAACTTGTCAAGCATTCTTGTGTTTCAGCAAAGCCCTCGTGTCCTGCTGAGCTGTGAGCAGACACCTCTCAGACCCAGGGCAGGTGTGGCAGCACCAGCCAGACACAGATAACTTCCCTGCCCTCTGAATTTCACTGCTGAAATGCAGCCAAGGGATTTCAGTATCCAACAAAACAACACGTCTGGGACCCAATGCTGCTTTCAGGCTCCTTTTTACTTCTCTGAGCAGCAGCAAACTCATCCCACCACACTCCCCATGAGCTCCAATCCTAGAAACCAGCAGCAGTTATTTCAGTAATCCCTTTATCTTCAAAAGACAACTTCTGCACAGCAAGCACGGAGCTTTCCCTGACTTCTCTGGAGCACCTTGGCTGCCCCTCAGCACCCCTTGGCTGCTGCTGCTTTTGTGCTGGACACGACCAAACCTCTGCTGTCCACCCAGCACTGCCACAGCCCCAGTGCTCAGCCAGCCTGGCCTTTATTTATACATTTATCCATCGATCCATTGATCCAACAAAGCAGCCACTGCTCCCCCCCTGCTCTCTTGAGCCCCAGCCAGCTCACCCAGCCAGTTAAAATCCCAGCTTTGTTCATCTCCAGCAACAACACAACACAGTAACAACACAGCGAGCACAGAACACCAACAAAACTCTCAGATCAGAAATGTGCATTTACTGTGATTAATGTAAACACACAGAATTCTCCATTCTTTGGTGATCCCCATGTCCTCTCCTGCCTTTCCTCTCTTCCCTTCAACAATTCTCAAATCACTTCCTGATACATCTCTGAGTATTTTCCTTTCTCCCTCCCTCTCGGGTTATTCCTTCTTTCATTTCCTTATCCTATTCCACCTCTGCTGGAAGATTTTCTCTACAAAATATTTTTATCCCTCCTCATATGAGGCTATAGGTTTTGTATCAAGATTTAGGTTGGAATGGACCTCAGCAGGTCAATGTAAAGATAATTAATTTTAGATGAGGTATCAAAAGAGAAGAAAAATAACTTTTAGGTGCTTAGAAATAATTGTTAAAGGAGTCTTCACAGCTGAAAGGTAATTAATCAAATATAAGATGCTTTAGAGAATAGATTCATCCCTACTTTAACAAACCTATATTTAAGGAATTTGCTGCACTAATTTATGCACATGTTGCACATAAAAAACTTCATCAGATTAGAAGTGTAGAAGTAGTTGGAATTCCCCTAACAGAATGAAAGGTTCTTGTAGGAATGACACTGCTGAGCCCCTGTAACTGGGAATAACCATTTCCAAAGAATGCACTTTATTTCCCCACCCGCCACACCTGGACATGTAAATCTCTACTTCTTAGAGAGAAATTATTCACAGATTATTTGTAATGTTATGAAGCATCAGCTAAGCTTCAGAAACATATTGGAATGATCTGTAATTGCAGATTATAAATCCTATTACATGCTTATATAAAAATATGCATTTTCAGGCCATACATAGACAGGTTAAAAATATGGATGCATCCCAAATTATTTAGGAACATAATCTCTATTTGAGTGCTTAATTTTTCACTCATTCCAACATGAAACCAACTTTATTTCAACGGTAAGTAAAGGATTTGAACAGAAATTAGATAATGTTATGGACTGAGGCCAATCTAATTTCTGTTTTGCTGTTTCACAGAGCAATGAATCAATAAAGAGTATGATTATTTTTATTTCACTAACATTTTTTTATCATTTATTACTTCAAAAATTAGACTTTGAGCTAGTCTTACTAACCTCCTCGAGCAAAGCTATTGGATAGATTTACATCCAAATGTCCTGGCACTACCTGCTTAAACACAGTAGACATTCTTGAAGCCCTCGTTTCAGTGCCTAAAGTCAGCCAAAAAAAGAATAGAAGATTAAAAAAGCTACAGTGTTAACCAGACTAACACTTAATACGACTGATAAAATGCCCCTTTTCACCCAGGACAGCTGATTCTTGCCAACTTTGTACTTTGGATTTATTTTTTAAGACAAATGCGTACATTGGCAACAGTATGGAGGTGTTAGATACAGCTAAGCCATCAACATATTTTATGATAAATGAAGCAAAGCACACACACTTTGGGATGGTGTTACTTTACAAGAAAAGCCACTGTTTGGCACTTTTAGGCCAATTACAACTGATTGAGTAAGACAAGACAGACACAATTTCAAGTCACATAGTCCATCCTGACACACTGGGGTTCACCTAAACCTCACCACATTTCATCATAAAGTAACTGAAATAAAACATGATAAATCTCTTGATGGCTCCACCTAGGCACAACTTAAATAGTATATTTTGAAAGAGTTTTCACAGCAAAAAAGCCCTGTTTGGAAATTACATTAGTAGAAACCTGAGTATAAAATGCATAAAAATGCCTTCTATGGCTGCTGCAGCTAAACAATGTTATCTGCTCTGATCCTGCAACCTCAAACTTCCTTATTATATGAAACAGAGCAGATTTTGCCTCATAACATAAAATACTGCAGATTTTGCATCCTTTTAAATTGTAAGCCTTTTATTGAATATACAGTTTATACTTCATTAGTTATAAAAGACTTTACTGCCAGATTAATACTGAAAAGTATTTCAGAAAAGATTATAAACATCCTTTCCATAAAGGAAAACACATTCACTAAAACTAAAAGTGAATAGGCTACCTGGAAAATCTAACAACAGAGAAACACCAGAATTCATGTGGAACATTGAACTAGCACCAAACCAGAGAAAAATCATGCTTAACCAGGGAAAAGGAATTTTACCTGGGGACAGAGCAATGGTTGGGCTAACAGTGAGAGTGTTACTGCCATTCATTTTGCAGTGGACGGATATCACATTCAGTAAGGCTTGGAGGTATTTCTCCTGTTCTATACTGCTTGAAGATTCCAAAGAAGCAGGAGCTAGAGCCACAAGAAAAATAGAATACATTAAGAAAGAATAATACACTTTGTAAATACATAGAATAAAAGGTTGATTGTGTAACACAGAGCATTGGAAGATGTCCTAGTTTGTCTATCAAAGGTTCAAAAAGCCTTTGCTGTGATGACAAATGTTCATCACCTGACTGCACAGCAAGGTCCAGCAATGTCCTCTTGCATTCCACACAAAGCTAAACTTCTGGAACTTTTACCTCATGGCCACTATTTAAAACATTCATCAGGAGCCATGACATGAACAGCACAAACTGAGTGAAGATAATGCAGCTTACCCTTCACTCTCCAAACAAAAAGCAACATTTCTAAGTTTTGTGCTACTTGTGAGCAAAATGTGCAGAGAACAGACAGAACTGTTTCTTTAACAAAAGTAAGTAAAAATCATACTCAACCAGCTCTTCCTCATTCCAGAAAAGGAAGGTTACTTACCTCTACTTGGAGGCTCCTTGGGATACAGTGCCCATGAAAAAAGTTAAGGAATCATTAACAAGACAGAGAAGCAAGGGAAAAACCACTCAAAAATAATAATTTAAAAAAATAATCTCAACTAGAAAAAGTCTACCCATTGTGTCTAGGTGCAAGGACAGGCTCAGGTCCTGGGCCATAGCACGATGACAAAATAGTGTTCAGTGTCAATGAGTCAGTTTATTTTTTATCAAATACCAAGCAAAATTTTTGGAATTCCAGTTTATTGCAGCCACCTCTGAACTTACTATAGGATAAAAGTTTCACAGCTGCTTAAACGTGAATTTGGTCCCTTGACTACAAGAGCCAAGATTTGGTGTAAGAGACAGAGCTGAAGAATTTGACTGAGCACATTTTGATGAAACACAATGGTAATTTGGAAATAATTTTCTCCAGTGCTGATCCAATCAGATTCTATGCTGGAGACTAATAGGCAGTAAGCTAACTAGCTGGAGGTGGCAAAAGAAATTTCAAGACAGAAATTAGTGACAAAATAAAAAGTACAATTAGGAAGTGATGATGGTTCCTGCAGGAAACGTCACGCTGTTTCTGTCTGACCAAGTGGAAAAAGCCTGTGCAGGAACATTATTTTCTCTTCTACTTCTAAGCAGGATTTACACATCCTGAAATCCACTGGAATGGTCTCTGGGTCCCCTAGTGCTTGAAATAATGCCACAAAAAGTCAATTTAGGTCCTAACAATTTAGTTAAATGAAATGAACTGTCTAAATGAAAGAATAATGCCTATACCACTCGCACTTACAAAGGTTTATTTTGTGAAGAGTGTTGTGTGTGTTTTAGTAAGCAGCTTGACTTACATCAAAGTCTGTCACTGAACCCAGCAGATATCAGAATTAAGGACTGAGGGCAAAAATGTCCTTGTGAAGGATAAGTCATTGAAAATTTGCCCTTCATCCTTCCCACATTTCACACAAGCACAGCAGCATAAAGAGGTGACTCAAAGCACACTCCTTCTACCTGCACAGGTGAACTGGGATTTCTGTGAATGAACATCTTTCAAGTGCAGTCACACATGAAGGTCACCACAGCAACATGGATTTAAACAAAAGGTGGGGATAGAGATCCTGATAGCAATTTTGATCCCATTTAATTTTGCTTTTATCTCAGGAAAGAAATGCATTACTTAGTCATGCAATGCTGATATGTGCTTTACATGCCTGGTCACAGGCTGCTCCCTCTTTATCTTACAAGTCCTAATGCAGTCAATAATCCAGCCTGAATCAAGATAACTCTTGGACAGTGTCACTACACCCAAGAAACATCAATGTTCTTTGACAGGGGAACTGACCAATAAATGCTAATTTAGGTGTAGAACATCATATTTAGAACTGCAATGCAAGAAAATTCCCAGAGAGGTCAAAATAATTCAGAAACCAATTTGCAGGTTTCAAAGGAGTATTCCAAAAGACCTGTATATTTTCCATCTCATATCTGAACATCTGTTAATAATCTTTTTTTTGGACAGACAGTTAGAAAAATACAATTCTGTTGCACATACAGTTTGGTTCCACACAGAAATTAATAATTTCTAGAAAAAATACGTTCTGTGCTTCTTATATAACATATTGACCTCCAACTATGCTTTGAAAGCTTGTGTGACACACCACGTAACAGGAAATCACAAAAATGTTCAGTAAGTTCCCACATCCTCTTTGTTTTTCTGTATCAATCCAGAACTGACTAAGAAAAATCTACTCGAGTGAAATCTCTGCTTAGGAAAGAATCTGTCAATTTGAATTGAACTTCAGATTATCTTTGTCCTCTTAGTTTGCCTCACAAAGCGTTTTTTGATATAGACTTTCCTTCACTGCACACAACTTCTGCAGAGGCAGCTGTGTACATAACTACCTTTTTTTGATCAGTTTTGTTTCACCAAGTTTCAACTTCCTTAGGAGTAAGATAAACCCCCTATAAATATTCTCCATTTTCCTTGCTGTACCTTCTTGAGGAAAGTCTCCATTTTCTTCACACTTTAAAAAGAAACAGTAACTCCAGAAGGGAGCATCTGTCAGACACAGTTACTGTCAATCAATTCACCCATTCCATAATATTCTGCTGAATGTATGGCAGTGGCAATATAAAAGGCTGCAAAAGCCTTAAGATCACACACAAGAAACACTTTTTCATGGGTCAGGCTTTGTAGGTCTTGATTTGGAAGGCTCTCCTACTCCCATGCACAAAGAAATGATAGCTACTACAGAAACAATCAAAGTGTTTTTCTTTACACAATTTTGAGACTATACCTACTGATTTTTTTTTTCAATTTATTCTATTTGTACCAGGTTAAAGATGCCTCATCTGTATTTCAGCCAGGACAATCAGTATTAAATCAGTTGAAGACTAACTCTGGAATTGCCATGCCTGGGATTCACACCATAAGCATGGGGAAGAACTGGTGCAGCCATTGGCTTTGGCAGCTTCTGTGTCAACTATTGGGGGACTTCACTGATTCATTTTCTTAATCCTTTCAACAAAAACACATTATACAAATTTCAATTGGTTGCCTTCATTGATCATCACTCCAACCAAAAAACACTCCCACAAAACACTGAAGAGATACACTTGATGTTATACCAATGAATATTCAGCAGATAATTAGTGATTCACAAATTAGCCTTAATAGTCCAGACACTAACATAATTTTTCCACTATCTTTGAAATAATGAGATTTCAAAGGTGCATTTGATACACACAAAACCTCAAATATGTTTGATATAAATTGCTCTTAAAAAGAAGGAAAAAGGTGGCTTTCATAAAGGTATTCGGTGAAGGAAAAATTATGGAAGACTATGGAAAAAAATATTTAAATAATGTAATCTTCAAATTACTGTTATGGTACTTGCACCTAAGTGTAGAGTGTGCTTCTCATAGGTTTTGAAAAATTCTATAGAACATGCTTGAATAGAGTCAAAACTTTTAGTTGCATTTGTGCCACTACTGGGGAGAAATACAAACACAAAAAGGACAAATGAATTTCTTTGGTACCTGAATGAATTTCTGGTATTCCAATTTGACCTTACATTTCCTTTTTCTCCAAAAAGAAAAATTATGGCCTAATTCTGGAATGATTCTGGAATGAAAATATTGACTCTTTCATTCTTACCACGAAATTAACTCTGAAAAAGCTATCAGCATAAGAGATGGAAATCCAGGCAGTCATAAGTGACTAAACACTAAACACTGCCTGTGAATGATGGAAGACAACAAATGTTATTTCCAAAATCAGTGTTGTGCTAATATTATATTTCTCTGAAAAACTAACTATGATGCCTTTTCCTGGTGTTAGGAAAATGCAGCCAGACACGGTTAAAGGGGTTGGGGTCTTTCCCTCAGTATTTGAATCAGGATCCTGTTTGGTGCATCCACTTCACCCAGGTGCCAGCGTGGCAAATGCACCCCCGTCAGTCACACACACCAGTTCTAGACTTTCCACAGCCCAGATCCAACAAGGGAGCCCAATGCTGGGGCTGGGCTGGGCTCAGCTCGAGTTTCCAGAATCTGTCCTGCCAGGAGACCTTGGCTTCCTGTGCCAGTGGGAATGTTTGGTGTCCCTGGCTCTGCAGCTCTGGGCTGTTCAGTCTCAGGCCTGCAGAACACTTAGAAAACACTAAGCACTAAACTGAGTAAAAGGTTGCAAGTGTGCATGCTGCTACTTGTGGATACACAGAACTGTGTAAAAGGGATATAAAAGAAAAGACAAAAATCATTCTGGCATCAATACAATAACTAATAACACCAGGTAACCTTTTACACCCTGAGACTTTTGATTCAATCAAAACACTGATTTTCCCCCAGCAAAACAAACACTTCCACCTGAAATTCCTTCCATGCACTCACCTGTGGGATGCGTGTTTTGGGATTTGAAGAGGCCCACCACACTTTTGCCATGGAAGCCCCCAGACCTGAGCAGCAGGGTGCTGTTCTTGGTGTTCTTCCAGCAGACCACGGGCAGGCGGTTGTGGCGGTAGCAGCGAGCCACCCTCTGCAGGCTGCTGTCCTGGACAGACTGAGGCACCACCAGCAGCCCAGGGTAACTGCATGCACAGCAAAGGGAAAAAAAAAAATAAATCATTGAACAATTAAAGTTGCTTTCAAAATGCCCAGTGATAAAAGAACCTGCCTAAAATTACAAGCTGAAAACGCGTCTTAATGAAAATACTCCTTGTCAGAATTATTTTTATTTTTTAAGGAATTTTTAGTCCAAGCCTAGCAAATACATTAATTTAAGCAAATCACACTGAGAAACTGAATTACAAAAATTTGTAAGACTATCACTACTATTCACTCTCCATTTAAGGTTACATTTTATTTCTTAGTATTTTTCTTCTTAGCATATCTCTTATCTGTCACTGTAATGAAGCTGCATTTTTAAGCATGACAGAAAACAGAATTTTGAGGTATGCAAATGATGCAGTAGTTACATTTTGAGAATTGTATATGAAATATGAGAATTGAAAGGAAAGAATGTTAGATTGCCTAAAGTATCACAATGAAAACAATAGTTTTGGGTTTACGGAAAAATACATTTAAATTTTACAGTCATAGTCCTTGGAATAGAGTGCTTGAAACTGCACGTTTGTGTTTTTTTTAAAAACACTGCAATAATAAGGAAATTCACTCATACCTTTAAAGATGAAAAACACAGCAAGTTGGTAGTTGTGCTCATGTTAGTGAAACAAGGATTAGGATTCAAGCAAAATGAAATATGACTTTCTATCTCCTCCAAAAAATCAACTTAAGTGCCAATTTCATGTGTTAAGAAGAGATTAAGATGAGGAAAAGGTAACAGCTACTGCTTACTAAATAACTTTTATTCCCTCTACAATATCCACTATTTCTGCAAATTCAATTTTTAGACATTTATTAAACTGCCCTCAGACAAAATAAATGTACATGGTTATTTACAGTCTACACAGTAACATAGCAGTAGGTAAGTATTCATATCCTGAGATTTGTAATTCATTCAGATATTAATTAGATTTTCCAAAAAACCCTAGGGAATGTTAAAAACTTGTGGGTACAGGGAAGGAAAGGAGTGTCTGCATCAGGTTCAAAGCATGATGGAAATGGACAGATTTCATGCCTTCATCTGCACTGCACTCCATGGTGACCAGTACTTCTGACAAGTCACAAAACAAGAAAGGATTTATATTTTTTGTCTGTGCCCTTCTTCCTGGCAATTCCATTGTCCATAATGAAAGCAATGACCAGCCCAAACTGGCTCTAGAGAATGCAAATGTCTTCTGATATGACTCATGCAGATAGGCTTTTGTATGAAAAGGAATTTTTGTGGCCAGTGGCAGTAAACTACATCAGCTTTCACAACAAAAAAAAAGGACTTTGTAACACTGATGTGCTAAAACATAGCATGTGACTTTCAACACATGACAAGCTTTGAAAGTAAATACCATCATGAAGTCAATTGTAATACATACTTTTTAATTTGAAGAAAATAGTTATTTATAATAGCTGAAGCCTGCTTTTTTATTTCGGAACAGAAGAGATTTTAAATGCAAATATATTAATGCAAATATCCATACAGGTGTCTCTACTTAAGTGAATTGGCAAACTCACCTCCTGCAAAGGGAATACATCCTGTTCAGTGCAGTTATTCTTAAATATTCTGTTTTTGAGCGAGAGGAGTTGGTGCTGATGGTCCCCAGCCCCAAACGCTGATAGTCCCTGAAACAGGCTCTTTCCACTAACTGCTCCATGGTTGATTTTTCTGATGCTTTCAGGGTACCACTGGTGTGCAGCTCACTGTCATCTGAAACTAAAGGGAAAAGTCTTACTGGGGAGCCCAGCAGTTACACAGCAAAACTTTCTTCTAAACAAGCTTGTCCTGCTCTCAGTGATGAATGGCAAGAGCCAGGACATGCAAACCACAGTTTATCACAGTTAGAAACACTAAAATTGTATTTTAATCAGCAAACCTGACTGTATCATACAGTTACCTGCTGTGCTTGTGACTGGCATGGCTGACATCTCTCCAGCTAAAATCCTGGAGAAAGTTATCTCACAAATTCAGTTGAACCGAAGACAGATAATCTTTCTTTACCAACTTACAGATTCTTTACAAATTCACTATATATTCAAGATAAGAATCAACTACACAGTTTAACAAAAACCAACTCTCTTCAGCAGAGGAAAGAATCTTTTAAAGGCTTGGCTCAGCTTAAGAAATGTTTCAGAGTTGTAATTTCACAGCAGATGACTGTTGGGTTCTGAATGTCTCAGTTTCAGTGTCACACAGCAGCTTTCTTCAGCCATGCAAATCAGCTGCCCTTCCCAAAGCAGAAAAAACCTCAACCATGAGAGATAAAAAACTTTGTCACAAGTTCAAACTACTCTGAAATTCAAGTCAAGCAAAGTCTTTGTACAAAACCTGCCATCTGCCTATTGGTGACATTTTCACCATTTCCAAATACTTCTGAGTAGTTTCACTGCTCACAGCATGTATCAGTTACTTGCTACCACCTCAAGCATTGAAATATGTGCATATGAGAAGTATTTCTTCACCAATGAGGCACTGAAAAGTAGCTAAGTATTTAAACTTAAAACAGGACTTCATAAACCTGTAATTTAAAACTTATTTAGAAAATAAAAATTATGTTATAATTAACATTTTACTAGCAGTAGACAACATTCTAAATTTACAGGAGTAGTATCTCTATGATCTTTTTCTCTGCATAAAAGCTAAATGAATAATTTTCTCTGGCCTTTCAGCTAAAGAAAAAAATTTTTACTATTTGATCTAAATAATAAAGTCGAACACTGGATCTCTCCTCTTTTTCCTCTTTTTTCATAGTTGTCATAGTAAGAAAGAAGTCACACAACATCTGAAGTATAAAGTGGACTAATGAGAAACCAATTTAAATGAATTTTAGAAATAACTTTTTTGAGTCATACGAAAACTTGGTATTTAACAGTTTTGAATGGAAAGCTGTAACTGATCAGTTAAGATTAGGGTGCAGTTTGTGAAATATATTTTTCTAAGTGGATTTTTCTCCCCTGAAAGCAGGTACATTGGTGATCAGACTTTGCAAAACATTCTCCTGTGCATAAAGCCAAACATAAGAGCTCCTATCCATGTCCTTAAACTGAAGATGGAGATGAAGATATTTTGCCATCAAGCTAAACATGATTTATTTGATTCTGATAAAACAAGGAATAATAATCCCTCCATTTACTGTTCTTGAGATACGAGTATTTGCAAAAGCAGGTTTCAGTCTCTTGTTTTATTGAACAAACAGTAAGACCTCTATAAGAAGATTAATTTACTAGTGACTGAGAGTCTAAACTCTGAAAACAGATGAGAAAGAATTTGAGAGAAATTAGATGTTCATTGGCAACAACTAATAACTACAGTACTGTGTTCAGTTTTGGAAATCACATTGCAAGTTATATGTGGAACTAAAGAAGCCTGAGAAAAGAGCAATGAAGATGACCAGAAGTCCATCAAGGCTACTAAACAAAGAACTGAAAGAACTGCAGGTATTTAACATCCACAAAACAACAGAGAAATACTACAAGAGACCATAAATACTTTATGCATTGCAATCAGAATGAAGGGAATGGCCTCTTCTAGATGTGAGTAGTGGCAGAGTAAGAAATGAAGGGTTTAAATTGGTGATGATGTTTAATCCTGAATCTCAGAAAGTTGCTTTTTTTTTACTCCAGCATTCAGGATAGTTAAAGTATTTGTATGAGCTGCCTGGAGTTGTGGAACCTTCACCTTTGAAAGCTTTTAAGAAGTAGGCAAACACCCATGAGGAACAGATGAAGCTGATCTTGCCTAGGGGCAGAAAGATGGACTATTTGATCTCTTGAAGTTCCTCACAGCCCCGTCTTTAACATTTCTTTTTTTAAGGCAGTGCATCAGCTGCTGTAGGTAGTTCACTGTTGGTAGAGTGCACAGTTTCCCATATTTCAGCTTTTGAGACTTGCAAACAAGTCAGAAGCAAAGCCAAAGCCAATACCAAAGGAGTTGCAGTGGTTACTCCCCGTGGCTCTCTGTCCCCTGGCTGAAGCAGAGTCACTGCTGTTGGCAGCTCCCTGTCCCTCATGTGCCAGGGCTGCCTGGAGACAAAAGCCAGCTCAGCCTCTGGGCACCTTACATTCCCAGCCAAGACACCTGGAAAGGAGCAGGCCTGAAGACTCACAATTTATAATTTAGTTTATTTTTTTTATGGAAGGAAAGAAGTGACTGTCATCAATCTTATACAGCACCTGAGTTCATGGAAGAACACAGTTGTTTCGTGTATCAGCTATGCAAAAACTCCTCAAATTTTTTCCACATGAAGAGAATATGAATACACAGGGAGGACAGTGCTTGGTGTCTCTGGGTGAAGAACACAAAATCACCCCAAAATCACCCAGGCAGAGCCAGCAGAATTGCTTCTGACCCAAGGAACATGTAACATCAGAACATGTGCTAACTCAGCACTTCAGGAAGATGCTGGAAATTCAATTAGAAATGTAATTTTTTCAGCACTCTAAAGACATTCTGTGTTTCCCAAATCTTTCTTTTTGCCTATTTCTCATCACTTTAACTGGAATGAAGGAAAAGAAACAGTATTTTTTAGCTTGCCTGGAATGGTTTTCTTCCATTTCAGAGAGAACAGTGGCTTCAGTCCCGCTTTAGACAACTTTCATACATCTACTCCTAACTCCCATAAGTTGCCTTGCTCAGTGACCAAATATTCAACAGGAAAATTTGGCGTGTTTGATGTTTGGAAGAAATTATCAATGTTTGAAGAACACTTCATTATCTGAGATGCCTATGTTTTTTTTTGAAGAAAGAATGGTATGACAAAACAACACCTGTTTATGTACAGGAGAATCTGGTTCCCTCTAGTGGTTTATTACAAATTAGCAGTGGTCCAGAGAAGGACAGACAGACACAGCATATGGGAGGAAAAGAGGCTTTTGGGGAATGTCAAACTCCACACCATCACACAAAGTGCACAAAGTGCCCAAACCCCTTTCTACCTTCTAACCCAAAATCATTTCAACCAGAAATCTGAAAAGTGGTATTTTCAGTAGTAACGAGTTCTGCTGCTTTCAGAAATAATTTGTCACTTCCACATCCACAAAAGTCTCCAATTTGCTCATTCCTGCACCTCAACAGTTACTGCTGTCTCATCACAGCCTAACTGCAGATGTCAGATGTCTAGAGATAAATGGAAGCTGCAGCATGCTTCTTTGCTGCTTCACCTCCACTAGCATGATGCAAAAATGATCTAAAAGATATCATATCTAAATAATTTGCTAATTAAAAAATAATCTAGCACTTTGCTGTACCACTGAATTAAGTCAGCTTCCTCCTCTGCCTTGTCATTGCACAAGAAAACACTCACTAAATGCACAGATTTGAAACCCTTCTCCTTCCCATTTAGAAAGACTCTTTAATTTCTTTTTTGAAGGAATTTCTCATTCACTTCACCAGAATAGAAGCGCAACAGGATAGACTTATTAACCAACATGGATAAAAAAGTCATATTCTTACCAGAGATATCATCATCTTCATTCCAGCCAGGCCGATTCCCTCTTTCCTCCACTATTGTCCCTGTCTTCTTCTTCAACAAATACTGGCGCCCAATTGTCATTTTCCCAGCACGTTTGGCTCCCTTCACAATGCTTTTGGAGAAGGTACTACAAACCCAAAGCAACATCAGTGTTTGGAAAGATTCATATGATTCTGTCTGATAGCATTTACAGATTTCTATGGTGAAGGCAAATAAAATGGATTCAAAACTTTTTCACCTAATACGAGCAATTATAAATGTCAGAGAAATTACTTCCTATATTAATTTTTGAACAAAAATAGCATTACTTAGCAATTTGTGTCTTTTTTGTCTATTGGTAATGAATAAGCAGATACCATCTTTCTTTAGGTTTTTTTATTTGTTAGTAATAGTAATCCAGAAAGCTGCCAAAGTAAAGGAAGGAAGGATAGAAATTACCTTTAAGTTTTAGGATTTTATTACTGGCTTGGGATCTTACTTTCCTGTGTCAACAATGCAACAATCAACAGAAAATCACAGGAACTACCACTCTGGAATAGACTAATGATACAGCTGGTCCAGCAAAAATTAACACACAACATAAAGCTCAAAAGAGGACTCAAAGCCCAAACTCTAAACTAAAAACCCGTAGGACAAATTCACAGGGTAAAATAAGTCCCAATCCACACTAGGCTGCTAATTATAAAGTAATACAATTAATTATGCTTCCATGTTGGCACAGGTTGCACAGCTCAAGATGCTATTCCTATGTTGTGTGTTTCAAAACACAAAGAGGTGCTTGTTCAAATCTATTGCAGCCAGAAATTTAGATAAATAATATAATTCCTAGCCCAAATCTATCTCTTACTCAGGAAATACAGAGAGATGCATAATAGCAAACACTTATTTTGGCATTCCTGAAAAGTGCTTGAATGATCTGCACTTGTGCAGAGCTTTCAGATAGTTCAGTGCATGAGGCAAATACAAGACAAGAACATTAATGAGAAAATAAAAGCAGAAAGCTGTACCGGAATGAAGTGTTCTTTTCCTTCTGTTTAGGCAGAATTATCTGAGGTGCTGTTTGCCCAGCTGCAAAGGCAAAAGTACTGAAGATGGACTGAGGATAACGAAACTTCATCAACTGTTTCTTAAATATTTCCACCACTTCAGGGCTTACTTCTTCATCAAATGCTACTTTAATTAACTGTGTGTTAAAGACATGACACATTAGAAACTGAAAAAAAAAAATCTGAGAATTGCAGAAATTGAAAGATTCTAAAATACATTAGGAAAGTTCCAATATTTTCGCAG
This sequence comes from Petroica traversi, assembly GCA_025920805.1. Taxonomy (NCBI): domain Eukaryota; kingdom Metazoa; phylum Chordata; class Aves; order Passeriformes; family Petroicidae; genus Petroica; species Petroica traversi. The sequence goes on from JAHLSL010000073.1 coordinate 6,320,130, forward strand.
TACTTTACTCATCAGAAAACACAAACATATGTACAAATACCTTATTTAATTTGAGGGCTATTATATATTTTAGTAATTTTTAAATTTCCTCTTTTAAATTTATGTCCTAATACTAAGGTATCTTCACGAGGCAGCATCTGGAATTCTCGTAAGATCAAATACAAAATATTTTGGTAAATCCAAGTTGTAGAGCTGGCACTGAGACGTCTACAACAGCTCAAATTCTGGTCACATGGGACAGCTCAGCTGGGAAATTGTCTGCCAGCTCTGCCCCTACACTGGGAACTGAGGTTGGTAATGCACTTCAAAGACTCTCACCAAGCCAGCAATTTCAGCATTCATATGTCACAACCATTATATTTCCATTACTCAGACATTCCTGTTTTGGCCTCACCTTGCAAAATATAGAAAACTGCTAAGAACAAAAATGTGATAGAGAAATCTGCACCTTAAAAAGGAAATAACCTTGTGCTATTCAACACTGATCAATCCACTCGAGTCAAGATGCTTTTTTTGAAAGAAAAAAGGGAAAAAAAATCCCATCCAATCATCCTCAGCTGAAAGGAAGTCAACAATTCGGGGAAAACAAATAAGAGACAGAAAATACGGAATCCATAAAAAGGCCCAAAAGAACTCTAAGAATGTGGAGAAAGCAAACAAAGAAATATCCTAGAGCTCTATTTCTGAGCGCATACCTAGACACCTTTTAAATTCCTTTGCTTGCCATCTAGGAGGTGGATTTCATCCTTGCTTTTCCAAATTCACTTGTTTTGTAAATACTTTCCAAATGACTAATGACTCTGTTGTTCTAGGACCTCCTTGAAAGGAGCTCTTCAATCTTTCAGGGTTACACTGATCTGAAGTTTTAAAGATATCAAACAGCATAGCTGCACACAAACCCATCTGAAAATCATAATTAATAAACCAAGGGGAGGGGCTATTTCATCCAGTATTGAACCCTGGCTGTTACATAGGGGACGGGGAATAAACTGTTTGCTGATTGTTTTTGTTCTCATAACCTAATACAAAACTATGCTAAACAAAAGCAAAGATGATGTTTGACCCGAATCCAGCTCTGAAAACACTGAGCTGTGTCTGTATTTATCACATCATTCAAGCATGTTAAGTATTCTGGTAAAAAGATTTCTGGAAAATAAAAGTCCTCTCAAAAGTCCACAAGAACTTGTTTTACTCGTTTGCATTCCTAATTTTGTGCTTTAGAATAAGATACTGAAGGATGATTAGCTAAATAATGTACATTATTGTAAGAAACTAGTAAAATGATATTGTGCTATGTTTTCAAATATTAAAGTTATTGTTCTCAATGAAAATATGCTTCTGCAGTCAGTCAAACCAGCAAAGTATTTCATATCTTAAGTACTGCAGTCTACTTTCAGCCCATGATACAAAAATCTTTCCTTGCAGCTTTTGATCTCTTAGGGTTTGACCACAGTTAAGATCAAAACCAAGAAGGAAAATTCAGGAAAGACTTCAAGATTCCTAATTTTTACAAGTCCAACTCTATCAATTTCCCTGTAATCCAGACTTTTGTTGAACACACTGGTGGGGATCCTACAGAAAATTCCAGGATCTGTGCCTGTCATACAGAGGCTCATGGGTTCTACCCTGAAGATTCCGAGAAGTGCAGCTTCCATGTGTGACATCCCATGGCTTTCTGCCATGGATTTTAACAGAAAGCTGGTAAAGGGACAAACCTTGAGAAGAAAGGAATACTCAGAGCTTTTCCATAGTGATCCCATGGTGCTGGAGGAGAGAGAAAACAGCTTCCCACTGGCCTGCCTCGGCCTCTACTCACATGAAGGGATTCTGGCCCCAAACCAGCCCTTTACTGGATCCAAAACCAGACAGGTGAGGAAAGCAGTGAAAGAAATCCAATGTGAAAATAGCAACCCTCTGTAAATATCAAGTGGGCCAAGAAATGCCAGGGTTTCTATGAGTTCTGCCTTTTCTGTTGACCTTACAGGGCAGAAAACCGGACTCCTCACGAACACCAGGGCAAAGTGCTGCTCGTAAATATTTTGAGCTGACTGCAGTCACATAAATTTTCACAAAACTTCCTTTTACCTGAAAGGTGGCTGAGCTGATCTGCAGCCCTTCCTGCATGCTCTGCTGCAGCTGGTTCTGGATACTGATCTTCTTCTCCTTGGTCACCGAGGCGATGGGGAAGCTCCTGATCACGGTCTGCTCCCCAACTGAGGATACAACAGACACTTGTTAGGTCACACCCCCAGCTCTGCTCTGCTCACACTGCTATTGGAACAGACAAAAATTAATAAGTATAAAATAACATGAACATGATGGTACAGGACTCATTTCAGGCAAAATACCTGAAAAGTTGGTCAATTCCTAAAGCGTCATTTGTAATCTGAATTTCTGCTTTATTGATATGATTAGAAAAATATTCTCCTTCCTTCTGAGTCTTTCTACATAATGGAAATGCACCCCCAAAATCTAAGTTGGAAGGAGGTAAAGAAACAATTTGAAGTTTATTTAGATTTCATAATTCAACATACAACTGATAAACAAAAATGATATACTTTGATATCTTTACATGTGACCATGAACTTTCCACAATAAATTTATACTTCTAAATGACAATCTGCTTAGAAATGACACATTTTAAATCATAAAAATTATCATTCAGAAGAGGTGACATATTAAGAAAATACGGTATTTACAAGTAATAATTTTAGGTAGAATACCAACTCATGAAATATTTTTCCTTTCACTTGCTTCCCGTGTCTGAAAAAAAAACTGTTTAATGATGTTGATGCTCGAATAGGTGGACAGGCCAGCTGAAAACCATGCCTATCTGACAGGCCACAATTATCACTATTTGGATTTTCTTACCCAGTTGATCATGAGGAGTGCCTTTAAATATAATTCTGTAAGTGGTAAGGAACAGAGCTCCTTCAGCAGGGAGGATATGAGGCCCTCCAAGCAGTCCTCCTGTGGCTTCCTCTCTGCCATCAGGATCCAGCAGCACACGGAGACCTTCACAAACAAATTCTTCTCCTGGCAGCAAAGTTGGCCGTAGAATTTTGGGCTGATGCAAATAAATGGGAGTGTTAAGTGTAAATCAGTGTTATACCTCAGGCTAGTAAAAATATTTAGTTTTGAAAGCTTCAAAACAAAATTGTTATGACACTGAGACCAAAGAAGGGAGATGGAGTTTGGATTGAACAGGGAGAAATGGGTCTCAAAAAACCAGTGGGCAAGCAACAGCTTGTTTATGATCAGCAGCCTGGCCCTACTGGTCTCATATTTCATCAGACCAAAGCCAAGCACTTTATTTATCACTGGTGGAAATTTTCTTTTAAGGTTTTGATGTTTCCTCATAACATTGTGAGAGGAAAAAAAGAAGATGACTAGATTTCATGACTCTAATACTTGTAGAGAACACAAATATGTTTCATAACACTTGCCTTCTGTATTGGTGGAAGCCTCCTGCTCTCACGATGGACAGCCTCCAGAGTCTCTATGTGCATTGCCACAATGCCTGGAAAGCAGTAACACCATAAATGAAGTCTCACACAATGTGAAAGAGAAAGCTCCCCTGCAATTAGAACTTTGGTAATTCTGAAATTCTCACGGAAATAATTATCTGAGATTCAACAGCAATTAGTCTGGAAAAGAAATCTACTACTTTAACTTAATGGAAAGTAACTCAATTCAGAAAGTGCATTTCTTTAAGCAGGAAAAGAAAAGACAAAGGCTACAAAGCTCCTTTTAGTGACAATTCCTACCTGGTATCATGCAGTGCAGACCCTTGATGTGATCCTGTGTGACCCCACTTTCTGTGCAAACCTTGTCAATAAATCTGGTGATGAAGCGCACGACCGCGTTTGCCACATCGTTGTTCTCCGAGTCCTCAAAGCCACTCTCGGTGTCATAACTCTCTGCAACACTGCCTGCAATGCTGAAGGCAGCAATAAACCCAGTGCAAGTGTGAGCAATTCAGCTGGTGAGGCACATATGATATTTGGATACACACTGACAAGCTGGGGGGTTTTTTCCAGTTACAGTTTGCAAACTTTGCTCAAAGCGTATGGTGGTACCACAATCACATTGTATTTTCCCTGCCAAAACCTCATGAGTGATGACCTAGGACAATTTCCTCTCCATGAGCCCAGCACACATAGGCCCACAAGAGAAAAAGCTGCTTTGTTGGAAGTGAGCTCTATGTCTTCTCTTTGTAAAGCAATTTGCAACCCATGGTAAACAAATATCCAGTTATATAGAGGAAGATACATTAAATAAATATTTAGGTTGCAGAGCAAAGCATCAAAAGCTAAAAAGATTTTTTGTGCATTAGATAAACAAGTAAGTCAGTGGGAGATACACTTTGAATGCCTAAAAATGCCTCCCATAATAATATTAGGGACCAAATTAACAGATTGCAACATACACCAAGAGCAGTCTATTGAGCATGTCCTAATGCCTGAGAGTAGAGGTGGTTGACAGCAGAAATTAGTAATTCCATGGGGAATTTCATCCTGATAGTCTTCTACTTGATGTAAGTGTTTTCACATAGTGTTCTATAATTTTATCAAGTGAGAATTTGTACAGAGAGGTGACAATAAAGACAAGAAACAAAGAGGGAGGAAGGCTTGTTATGAAATATCCTGGATTTGCATGCTAGGGAATGAATGTAACTGGTGTTATACTCCTACTGCTTCCTTAGTAATTTAACCTTTGCCATTGTGGTTTAGACCTCTTGCTTTTTGTGACCTCAGTGCCTTTCCTCCTTTGCAGCTGTTGCACAAAAATGCTGATTTTTATAGATGTTACATGAATGTTTTCTTGATTTTAGGTTCATACACTGGTTTTTTCAAGTTATATAAAAACTATCAGAGTGGGTTTGGGGCTCTTTTCTTTCTCACTAAACCCCATGTGCATCTGCATTACCAGATCAAAAATTCTTACTGGGACAATAAAATGTTTCTTTAAATGGAAATAAATCACTCCAGACAAAGTTCTGTTATTTGAGAGGAATCAAGTTAGACTTCTGCTCTCCTTAATGAGTGAACTTGAAAGGAATTGAAGATGCTGAAACAATCTGGGTATTTAGAGTAAAGCCATTTTGCAAGCCATGGCCTGGACACCCACCTGTTGGTGACAATGCTGTTGCTTCCACTCTCCCAGTCCCCAGTGGCTGATGTTCTCAGCAGCTTGTTCTTACTTGTGTCCAGGGGTACCAGCAGGTAGACCATGAGGTTGGCAAAATGAATGGCCTGGCTGAAAACTGTGCTTTCCTCATTCTGGACCAGCTCCTGCTGAGTCTGTTTATTCAGGGTTGGCCATAACCTCAGCTGCTCAGCAGCCAGGTCCATCGCTGTCTTATCCTGGTCTGCAGGAGTCTTCTCCTGGAAGACACAGAGAAAGAAATATCAAGACACAGAAGAAATGATAAAGCTGTAACTTAACAAGCAATGTTTAGCCAAAACTTTTTTTATTAAATAGCTAATTAAACTTCTTCAGTTTATATTATATATTCATTTAAAAAGAAAGAGCATAACTACCCTCAATAGGGTTTAAGGAGAGTTGTGATTATGGGAACTGAGCTTTGAGAGCAGTTTACTGAAATGCACCAATAGCACAGATCTAAATAACATAATGGGCAGATCTAAATAAGACCTTTTTAATGTCATATGATCTCCCATGTTTCTTCTGAGTGGTTTACTGATTTTAACATAGCTGCTCTCCTCAGCTTATCCACTTAGCTCACATAAGAACAAGCATAAATCAGATTGAGAAATAACATGCAGCTCATGGCTCGATGCTGGCAATGTTCTCCAAATTCCTGGGATGTTCAGGTGAGGGAAGCTGTTACATAAATAGTTTCCAGACCAGCTGAAACATTCATGTTTTTATATGCTGGAGTCCAATTCTAGCATTAGCTTGAAGCAAACTAGGTAGATGGCACACAGTCAAAGTAGAATAAAGGAATCTGGCAGCTGGTATTAGTGACCTAAAGCCTGATGTTAAATTAATGAGTGACTAGGTATCTTGCAAATGCTTTTTCCACACTAAGTTGAGCTAACATCAAACTATAATGCTTTGCAGATAAATGTAAATTCCCATTATTTCTCCTGTTACTGTATACTGTATAATATGGGGGAAAAAGCAAGAAAAGTCCATACAGTTGAAGAAAACAATTACTTTCTGTAACTTAGCAGACATTAAGATATGAATAAAAATAATACTTTAATATATTTTCCTACCTTTTGTTTAAACTGTACTGCATGGTTGTCATCTTTGGCTGTCAGGTAGAGGGAACGAACTTGATTTTGCACGTTGCTATAGAAGGTGGTTTCCCAAAACTGCTGGTTAGTCCAGATAGGATGATCTTGTACACAGGTGTAGGCAAACTGACTAACCCCAGGGGCTAATTTCTGAAAGCAAGAAGTGTGCAAAGTCGACACATCAGTCCTATTATTCCATTTCTTTTAAAGGCTGTGACTTCAGAACTGACACACACACACATCTATATGTGTGTGTGGATATATATATACATATATATATGTGTGTGTATGATTAGTCCTACAGACTCAAATACAAAATATATCAACTTTTGTACTACAATATGGGAAGGAGAAATTATCTCAATTTTTGTGCCATTCAAGAAATTAATATACAGGGATGTTACATACAAGTCTAATGCCACTGCAAGCAGTGCAAGGCATTTTCTTCATTAAGAGCAGAAAAATGAGCATCAAGATTGTGGTAACACTACAGAACACTTTTGCAATATGAACTATCTTCCCTGCCAGGAAACCAGAGTATTTTTAATAACCTAGTCATACAACATAGAAATCAGTATTCAAACAGATGAAAATTACTTCTCATTTTATTTAGAAGTCAGAACTGCAGTAATGAAATTTAAAGTAAGTGTCAACTGAGTCCTTCCAATAAACTGCATTTGTTGCAACAGTAGAAGATTAGATAAATTGTTATCTTCAGTGTTATTTACTGAACTGCATGACCCAAATCCAGTTCCTGAAAGAGTGCTAATTTGGGTATGTGCTTTGAAGTCACAAGGGTCTGGATCACTGTAAAGTCTCAAACAAACCCAGAATTGTTACAGCATTAGTCATTATGAATGAACCATTTTTTTCAAGTACATCTATTTATTTAGGTTGCACTTGTCTCCCAGGGAGTTGTTTAATATTCTTGATAACCACATACAAAGGAAGGAAATTTATTTCAATGACCTGAATCATTAAGAATTAAATTCTTTATCATATGTTGTCACTTTTTGAAAAAAGAAGGCCACAAAAAACCTGTGTTGTATATTGTAGGTAGCAAAGAAGCAGGTAACCTAAATACCTGCTTATGATTATTCCTGCAGCAGAACTGATGAATAAAGTACATTACTGGGTGCCTGATTTAATGACCACTCATAATAATACCCATACCTGAAAGACACATTTATATCTAGAACTTCAATTTTACTTCAGTGATTATGTTCTAAACCACTTTCCTGGAGAGCATGAATACTCAATTCAATATTTGCAATTGTAGAATTGTACAGAACAGCCAGTACTTATAACACTTCCTTAGCTGGCACTTGGGCATTCAAATGGAAGGGTAGGAAATTACAACCAAAAATTCTGAAGTCTGGTTTGCAGATTTCCAGTTTTGCAATTCTTAAAACTGTGTTTTCCTCACTATGCTCTTCCAAGTACAAAATGAACTGAAAGTCCTGATCATGTGCCATGTTCTTATTCCCTATCAAAGGTCCTTGAAAATTCTGTATCTGAGGAAATGCTATGTGATATGCTAATAAAATCGACCCAACTAAGTGCCTTCTTGTGCTAAACAGTATAATTTTGACTTGACCATCCAGAATTTCATCAAAATTTCTTGGTAACCTGTAAAGGAATCTACATCTATTCAAATAAAGTTAAATGTGACTTTGTTCATTCAGTACAGGCTGAGAGAGCAGCTAGCTGGCTTGCTTAACAGATGCCCAAGTTTCAGTTGTGGTGCAGTTTATGGTGGATCACAGGAAATAACTCATCTCCCACTCCTGATCCAGCTGCTCACAGATCCAGCTGAATCACAGAACAGGTCAGCACAAACAGTGTCCTACTGATCTTTGCAGGGACTGCTGGACATTCCCTTGCAAAAACCTTCTCATGCAAGAGATACCACAGGGCCCAGACTGATCTGGCCCAATCATTGATCTACCTCAAAATCCAGATGCACAAACCTGTGTTACAGAGGAATGGGGATGATGGGTAAATCATGGGATAAAAATATGGACAACGTACCTCGAAAGCAAAGGCTAGTGCTAAAGCCATATTGTGACTTGTACTTTGATTTATTATTTGGTTTTTCGCTGGTACTGAATTCCCAGTCACAACAGATCTCCAAAAAGGGAGTATGGTGTCAAGAAGAGGAGGAAGGAAAACGGGGAAAGGAAACAAAAAGAGGAAAGGAAAAATAAAAAGAGAAAGGAAAAAAAGAGTCTGTTCAAGGCTAGTGAGTTAGTAGGGTTAACTCAGGTCAATTTGTGCAGTAAATGCCACTCAAAGGAGTGATTTGACTCTCAACCTCTTCAGTTGCCTTTGATGCTTCAACCTGAATCAGGTAATTATGTAAAGTGGGTAAACAGGGGGTGATCTTTGACACAAACTCTAAAGGAAGTTTAAGCTCCCAACCCTCGGTCTAAAGAAATAAAAATGAAATAAATTATTTTCACTTGGGGACAAACGTGACAGGAGAGCTGAGGGACTTTGAGATGATCTTCCTGTGCTCATAATTTAAACCCACGAAAAGATATGTACAAAACATGATTTTTAAACAATGGAAATTTATGTTCAAACATAATGACATCAATCAACACTGACAATAACTCTTAGACCAAATAAAAATAAGTATGTTAACAAAAGCATGAAAGAAAGCACATCAAAAAAGCTCAGTGATCATAAACATTATCCTTCTCATCACCTGCATGTGTTGAAACAAATGGCAAAACCTGATAGTGGCCAGAGCACAAAATCAAAATCAGGACTTGCAGTTCCTGGCTCTGCCAGTTATTTTGGGCAAAATCACTTTGGATTCTCTGCTTGTTTGGGTTAGTTTGTTTGTAAAAAAAGCAGTAAGAACACCAGCCTCAAGAAGCACACTGTTGTTGTTCCTATGCAGTCCAAATCTACAGACTAAAAATACTCTTGGTACAAATATGAGCATTCCATGAAGTTTGGAGTGTCTATATTCTTTACACTGAGAGTGCTTAGTCAGCCCATTTCCCAAGAATGGAAACTCATCTAACACATCAAAAGGGCCCCAGTGTTTACTGCTGTGTTCAAAAGAACTTGCTCAGAATTTCTCCACTTTAAGTACAACAGTAGTTTGGTGTTTTCCATCAAGAAATACTACACATAAAACATATTTTCAGCTAGCTCTCCACAAGGCAGCTGAACAGTGCTGATATTTGTGCTCTTTCCCTCTGTCCCAATAACTCACTCCTGCCAGACAGAGTGAATGCAGGAGGCAGCAAAAGAATTTCCTACTTATAAGGGAGGATTTAGGCACTGACAGCTTAAAAGAGACCCCAGAAGAAAAGAATAAAAATAGTTCTGAACTGATGAAGTCCTTATTCTAAAGCTGTCAATATGACAAAAAGAGCATTGAGGTGTAAATTGTAACAACCAATAGAAAATCAGTTAACTTCTGCAAAGGACACTGAGTCCCTTAAATAGATTAATGAAACTCAAAAAGCCCTGAACGCTCCCACCCAAATTCTGTATGAAACAGACCTTACTCCTATCAAAATAATTAATTACATACTACAGTTTGTGAAAACACAAGGTAGGTTTGGGACTTCCTATGTATGACTGTACAGGCAACTTCCTGAATTCAGGAATTATCTTTTCATTATTTCCACTTTACTGAGAGGTACTGGGTAACACCTGCCTAGAATTCTTTCCCTGTTTCTTGACACTGGATACTTCTGCTTGTGAAAACGATACTTGCAGCTCAGTAAGAAATAAGCACCAGCTCCAAGACTCCCAAACTTGCTGTGGGGTCCAGGCCCTCAAAGAACGTCTCTGTAACATTAAATTATCTAAATTGCTTGTTTCTGATAAAGAAAAGCATGTCTTGTGCTGGTCACTCAGCAGTTACTAACCTTTACACCACAGAAGCTTAAAGAAGGAAGCAAGGTTATTACAGCAAAGCAGAAGATCCAGCTATTGACTGTGAAGTTGAAAAACTATTTACAAAACAAAAAGAAAAAAACCCCAATGTATGACTACATCTAAGACTGCTCTTTTCTCACAGGATTTTGCTGCATGTCTCTCAGTTATGGAAATGAAGGGCCAAACTCAACAGTGCACTATTTTTTAGAGAAATCCAGTTTACCTCAGAAATAAAGTGGATTTCTGTCTCCAGCTGACAGCCTGAGTCGTTGCTTTGCTTATATTTGGCGAGAAAATGAAGCGAAACAAGTGAGAAGGAGGGTGCTGCTGAATGCAAAGAGTGGCTTCCTCCTCAGCTCCTCAAGGAGGCTCTGGGTTATCCATCTGGCTCTGGGTTATCCATCTGGCTCTGGGTTATCCATCTGGCTCTGGGTTATCCATCTGAACTTGTGAGGAAGCTGCTGCAGCACCTTTGCATGCCAAAGCTCTTTCCCTCCTGTTCTGGTTACAGTTATCCCTGGAATCTGCCAGTGCAGGCTTAGAGACCATCAGGACACAGTGGCACTGCAATTTAAAGAGTTATCCCCTTTCTCTGAGCTGCTTAGATAAACACCCAGTCACCACCTCCTGCACATCATGAGTGGGCACCAAACACTGCAGGCAACAGCTGCCCTGCCCAAGGGATGCAAACTAAGCCCTGCACTCACATCTGTGCTGTGCCCACACAGATCCTGGAAACTCCAAAAAGACTTCAAAGCTGTCCCCAGGATCAACCCTCACTGACAGACCAGCAGGACTGAGCCTCATCTACATCCCACTTGCAGATGACACTGATGACAGTGTGTGCCTTCATCCCAGAATGGCCTGGGTTGGGATCAGCCTTATCCAACACCCTGCCATGGGCAGGGCCACCTCCACTGGACCAGGCTACTCAGAGCTCCATCCAACCTGGCCTTGGACATTTCCATGGATGGGGCATCCACCAAGCTCCCCTACAATAAACAATTTATGCTTATTATCTATTCTCAATCTACCTCTTTCACTTTACAGGCATTGCATGCACACTCAGACAAGAATAACAGTATGTGAACGTGTTTCCAAGTCTGACTGTGTGCTGCATGGGTAATATAATATGAAAAAACTTAAGGCTTTCCTACTTGGTCTAAAGCACAAAATGATACCCACACATATTGTGCACAGAAATGTGTGGAAAGTTCATAAAAGCATGAAGGAAGGACTGCAAAGTTTCTGTCATTTTCTACTTTACTGTTTTAGAAAAAAAAAAAAAAGATTAAATTCCCTATTGAGCTTCATCACCAACCTGAAAATCTCAGCAACAGAAAAAGAAAACAATTTGCCAGCACTCCTGCATTCAGGAAGCCACCAAACAAGACTCAAGATTGACTTCTATTTTAAAATAAAATGAGTAGTAAAGTGGTCCATTACACTGTTTATATACTATTTTTTCACCATGAAAAACAAAAGGAAGGTCAATTCACTCATAATTCAGCACTACCAAATCACAGACAGGTAAACTAAACCAGCAGAGGGCAATAGAATTCTAGAATTTTGCAAAAATAGGATGTAATTCTGGATGGAGCTTTATTTACTGTATACATTTTCTGGCAAAAGTCACTTAAACATCTAATTACTCATGGTCTTTAATCCTAGATTCCTGATTTTCATGTGTTATTTACTAGACATTACTTAAAACCATGCAGAACACTTCAGATTTCTACACATGTACGGATCAAGATAGACAGATATGCTAACACAAAGTTGCCTGCAACATTAAATAATTCACATAGTAATATACTTCTTTCTTCAGAGAGAAAAAAAGAGATTTAAATAGGTCTGTTATACAAAGAAAGAAACTAAAATAATCTAAAACCAAAGTATGTTCAGATCCCACAAAAAGGAGAGAAGACATTTTTATACCAGAGCTTCACAATTCTAAATAAGGTTAAACTCTGAGGTGTGGATGAGAAATAGTTTGGTTTTTCTTTCTCTTCATAGCACAATATAGTTTTGGTGGGTTAAATCCATTAGTTCAGATACAGATTTCACAAATTCTCAGTCGAAGTATTGAAGCCATCAGAAGAGTTTTTCAACATTTAACATGGTTATTTTGAAAATTTCCTAAAAAGTCACCAAATCCCTTTGGATCAGCAGTGAGTGTGCACCTGTGAGTGCATTGGCTCTATCCACAAAAATAACCCACAGCCATGAGGTTGTTATCCAGGTCTGTGCTCAGAGACAAATATACCCTGTAAATCTCATCAGTTTTTGGATTTTATTTATATTTAGGTAGTTGTTCTTGGAATTACTGATGACCTGATATGTAACTTAAAGCACAGCCAAAAAGGGCATCTAAACAGTAGTCTCAAGTAGCCCTCAAGAACAGGACGAGCAAATTTGAAAGATGTAAGGGTACAATACAGAATATAAATTGCCAGTTCTTAAAATTTTAACAGTAGGCAGTAGATCTCATCTTGGCAATACAAATTAAATGTATACTACATGGTTCAGGTAAAAGAAAGAGGATGAGCAAAACAGGAAACTGCAATATTATGAAGAATTCTGAAAGCATGGACAAGAAAAAGGAACTTTCAGTCTGAGCTAAGCCATTTGAGAGATTAAACAAAATCCAGTCTGACCAACAGACAGAATGAGTGTGGAGGTGCTGGATAGTGCCTTTCAGAGCAGGATATTGTCAGGAGCAGCTCTGTCAAATGATGAGATCAGCTCTGGCAGGTGCAGTGCATGAGGAAGAGGAGAGCCACACACCTGACCTGTGAATTCCTACTGGCACAGTGCTACGAACTCATGACAATGAGCTGATGTATTCACAAGTTCAGAGAGCTGTGATTAATCAGAGAAAACCAACAAAAGCATCCTATCAGGAATTCCAACTGCAGGCACTGCCACAAACGCTGTAGAAACAGGAAATGGAAAAAATGCAGGGATATGGAAGAAAATGAATAAGAGATAGAAACTTCAATTATTACGGGCTTAAATCACTTGGATGTGTAAGGCAGAAAAGCAGTTTTGACACCTCCATTCTTTGGTCACAGTTTAAATTGTTGATGAGCTCTCTAGGACAGCAACTGAGACATTCACAAAGAAGCAGGCAATACACACAAACACATCAACAACTCCTCTCCCTTGCCAGCTGTAAGCATTTCCTCTCTCATGGAAACATAAAATAACACTGCTCAAGTCATGATGGATAATAATGCCACAATGAAATGCAACTCAATGAAGGAAATTGTGTTTTCATGCAGAAAGTTCCATTCTGCTGGGTAAGGACGGAGTGATGAGGAGGCAAACTAACTCACACATATGGAAAACGCATGCGGGACTCTGTTACTTCATTTACATTCCTTCACTTTAAGGTCAGAAGCTTTACTAGATTTTAATTAAACCACCAGAAATTCTTTCACGGTGAAAATTCTAAGTGAATCAGAATTTCTGTAACACTGTAATCCCCCCCCAGTAGGAACAACGTAAAGAGATGGGCTATAACTAAATTAAAATGGTTAAACCAGAGTTGTGTGCCATGTCTAGAACACAAGCTCAAGTGAAGTAAATTACAAATTATGTGACCCAATACCAGTGGAAATGCAATAGAAAGCTCTCTCCTTATTCCTGGATATAGTGGGTCAGTTCCTCAGTTACAGAAATTTACTACAAAATTTATCATTACATCTTATTTTACATGGGGAGAATTCCCTTTTTTTTTTCTTCCTGGCCAAGTACTTCCTCCCACAAACCACAAAGGAAAGGAACTACAGATTGCAAAGCTCTCTTCCATGTTTCCCATGATGTTATCATTCTGGGAAATCCAGCTTCTTCAACAGAGCAAAGCTACCACAGTAATTCATTTCCTAAATACCTTGTGAAGACACATGTTAAAAACATTCTCTAGTTAGTCTCTCCTAATAATACGCTATAATACCTGTCGTATTATACTCTCCTATTTAATTTCTTTTTCCCCTACCTAAAAATAGTTTTGGAAGTGGGATATTCCCTACTGCAAAGACATAAAACGTGCTCTACTGGCATGTATTCTGTATCCATTCAGGACCAAAGTGCAGAAGTTAAAATCTTAAGGATGAGAGATGACATTTCAGCACCTGTGTTTGCAAGGGATACTGCAAAACCACTCCATCATAACGAACAAGAATCCTCAGATTTCTGTTTTAACTTGAAAAGTATTTTTGCTTTTACAAAAATAATTTACTGAACTGTAATATTTATATGAAAACAACTTTTAATGATGTAATAAAAACTTTTGACTGGAGGAGTGTTTGGAAATATTGACAGAACTTTGACCATTGCCTTAAAAATGCTCTCCATGACCCCACTCATATTCATAAGCACCTGCCAAGTAACCACATTATTATTTCATTGACTCTCTCAAAAGTCAATAAAATCCTGCTTTTAGGTCATGTCTATAAAAACTTCAGCCCTAATTAACCTACTGGTGGACAGAATCACCAACAGTAATGATGGCTATTATGAATAATGATGACTGTCATGAAACATGAACAATAATGATGATTCCACAGCTTCCTTCCAATGCTTCAAGCTGCCTGGCTCCAAGAATTATTGCTTATTTCAAATACATATTGTATCTTCTTGAGGTTAAGTATCTTCATTTTTTCTGTTCTTTTGTACAAAAGCAACACCAGCTGTCCTGGTCCTCAATTAAGGCTTCTGGATTTTCCAGGAATGCAAATATTGTTCATATACACACTTGATAATGTTGCAAATTTTCTTTTATGGTTCAACTTCTTCCCTATTATCCTTTACATGACACAGCCATGATCTTTTCAAGCAAGCAATTCCATGTATTTCTGTATTAAAGGGATTAGCATTCTGAGAATGGATAAATAAAAATAATTTTAGTACTAAAAATAATGTTACTTAATACTATTTCAGTCACAAAAACATTTCCATAGACTAAGATAGGATCAGAACTGGCAGGATAGAGATACAAAAAGAAAATTAATGGAAGTAGACAAAACTCCTTGCCAAGACAATAAAGGAAGTCTTTCACGATGGGAGTTTCCTAAATTAAAGCCAGCAATTCAAGAGTGAAGAATTTTAAAGTAGAAGTGATTTTAATCCAAGCACATCAGAGTAGGACAGAAAGTTTTAGTAGAAAGTACAATAACTAGGTGCAAGAATGAAAATGTTTCAGTGTAGAAATCTAACACATCACAGAAAGTCCTCCTATCTTACCAGGAGGCTAAAAGCATGCTGATGGTTATGAGAATTACTTGGGACAATGATAGTTGTGCATAAATTCAAGTTAAGAATCAAAACTCATATTAAATGTAGAAAACCCCACTAGTCTTGCTTTTCTCTGTATCAACCAGTAGCTTTAGGCAATTCCCTGGTATTTACACCAATTCTAAAATAAACATTAATATAATGTAACCAAATTTTCCCAGTGTTTTCCACAGTCCAGGTGGACCAATACTGCACTGATTGCAGCTGATACCGACTGTAAAATCTGCCTGATGAAGACATAAAAATCTTTCATTGGGTGCCTTCCCTGGGACTTGGTAGCTGCTGCTACACAACAAAGAGCATATTTCAAATTCTGAAGCTTCTGTTACATAAATAACCTTGAACTGGCTCTCTTTTGGAAGGGGGTGGTTCATGACAGTAATTAAAATATTATAAACTATTTTGAATTTCTCCAGTACTGCCTTCAATCTCCAGAGAAAGTCTTTACCCATGAAACTCAGAATCCCTCCTACACCCAACAGGCTCTGGAGTACAGTGGTCATTTATTCAGGAATAAAGACTTTCTTCCATTGAATATCTGCCATAACTTGGTAATTCATTTCAGCTAAGAAAGTACACACTCAAATTACTTTCATTTTATCATTGTGCTAAGCAAAACACCGTATATATTTCACAATGGAAAACAGTTGAATTATTTCTATTGTTGTATTAACATGAAATACTTCCAGTTCCACTTTTTTTTAATCAAATCATCTTTTTACTTAAATCACAATTTTGCATTTATCTCAAAGATTATTTAAAAAGCCCCTGGACTAAAATCCTTTTCCTCATGAAAATGCTGCCGGGATAATTCTTAAGACGACCTGAATAAATGTTTTGTACAATATTCTTTACGTGATTTACAGCAAATTTTTCTCTTTTAAAAATACTGAAAAGGTCTCCTATTTTATGTGATTCTATTTCATTCTCAATAAAGATACAGGAAGATGGAGTAGAAATGAGAAATGGGCAGCCATGCAGATGAACAGCCCAATGATGCCATATTTAAGGATTTCAGCCAGCCCCAGTCTGCAAAGCTGCAGACTCATTTCTCTCATTCCATTTCAAGCTCTAAAAAAAAAAAAAAATCACACCAGTATCCAATTTAAATTTTATTTGAAATTTTGTGGCTTAGAAGCATTAAAATAAAATAAAAAAATCGTTTAAAAATCAGTTTTTCCCTCTGTCCCTCCCAAGAATTACATAATTTAGTCATATAAAAATTATAAAGCAGTCTCCAGCGCATCTTGCTAAAAGACAAATATCAAATTGAATACAATACATCCAAACTGTGAGACATTTTGCTGCATTTGGTTATTTTTGCCCAAACTAGATCAGCACTCTCCAACTGTACATCAAGCCATTAAAAGCAACTGACTCTGAAATTTAAATTAAACACCCGTGTTTCTGAAAAATAATACTGCTCTGGATACTGCAATTTACAGCAATGTTTGTCTATAGATGTGGAAGCCCATTCATAATGGGAATGCGACTTTATTCTCAGAATAGTGTATTTTTATTATGCTACTTCCTTTATTGAAATGCTTCTAAGAGCCAAACAACAAAAAATTTGCAAGTGTGTTACTGTGGACTATGCCACGTGACAGAATATACTCAGAAAGGTATGGGACGATTAAATACAGTTCAACCACAAAATTTTAATTATAAAACTTCGGGAAAGATCCCTGCCAGGTTAGAAAATGGTACTGGAATCTGCACAATCAGGTTCAGGGGAACATAAGTTAGTCTGGCATTCAGTGGTTGAGGGATGCAAGACAGAATGTGAGATCAGAGTCAAACACAGCTTGGCTGCAAAGGGGGCAGAAGTGCAGTGGCCCCTGCCTGGGGCAGCCCTGGGGAGCAGATTTTGGGGAGCAGATTTTGGGGAGCAGATTTTGCTCCCTGAGTTGTGCCCAGGACAGGCTGGAACTGGTGCCTGCCACTGCTCCTGCCTGGCTGCACTCTGAGCCTCCCAGAAATGCTCAGCACATCCTGCCAGCCTGGCAGGGACCCAGAGGGAGCAGCGACTCCAGAGCCTGCAAACCCGACAGTGCCATTGCGCAATCGCCAGATTGTCTTCCTCGATGAGTTAATGAAAGGAAAACAGGACTGAAATAAGATTCAAATACATCCCTTTCCTCTCCTCCTTTCTTCCCACACGTGGAACAAGACTTCTTTTCCGCAGGGCTAAGGAATATTACATTTCCAGTTTATACTCAGAAGAAGTGACCACAGACCAAATAAGCATGGGTCATCCGTACCATGCAAAGATGGAAAAATTCTTTTATCTTCACGTATAAATACATTTTATTTATATTGTTTCAATTTTAAACAAAATTCCAACAGTATTGCTAATGGTAAACTAAAACCTTTTTCTAACCCAGAAGCAAAAATTTGTTTGTTTTTGTGACATTAGCAGTACACACCAAAGTCCACTGTCACTGATGAGTCACATTTTGCTAACAGCTTGTGTCCAATATTTAAAATTTTTAAAAAGCATTGGGACTATTTTTTTAGAAAAATTCAATTATTACTCCAGGCCACAAATATGCAACCAGTGCTGACTTCCTGTCTATGACTTTAATCCCATCAGCTCTGACTTAGAGCGGGATCAAATCCTGCCTGATCAAGTTTCACAATAGATCACTCACCAGACTTCAGGGAGAATTCAGAAATTTCCCCAGACATCCCAAGAGCTCCTAGCACGCTCTACACAGAATGATGTTTCTTGTAATTTTAATTGGATCTGTGTAGAAATACTCTACACTAGTTTTTAAATAAGCAAAGGCATTAAGACAAGATGGGTTACATCATGCCAGTTTGCTCCCTTTTTAAATTTTCTGCTGTTTTACCAAAAAGATTTTAAAATCCTTCAAGGCTAAAGCATGACACAACCATTCCAGAATCTTACCAACATCACCTCCAAGTTGTAAGTTGTCTTACTGCTCAGTTTCTTGGCTTATCTGCTGAACTCAAACAAAACCACATTATTTATACACCTCAAACTCTTGGTGGCTGCACTACGGGCAGTAAAATACAGTGACGTTATTTAGGAAGACAAGTAATTGTTTCATTTGTGCTCTGCTTTCTCTCAGATAAATAAAATGAAACCTTTCATGTACACAACAGTCCTTCCATAAAGGAACTGTGATGTTGTGTAACTTCTTTTTATTACTTCATTGGAAACAACAGGAATTACACTGACAATAAAATGCTGTGACACGAAATCCCATCATAATTTCCCATCAAAATGCTCCAGCAAACACAGATAAACAGGTAGAATATCAGGCTGGTAAAATGCTACAACACTTTTAGATTTACTCCAGATTTTGTCACTGATAACTTGATTTGGAGCACTGCCTGTGCAATTCTACCCATGTGCACACAAATGGAACCCCCTCCCTGTCAGGGGCACAATTCCTGGCTCTTCCTGCCTACCAAGAACACTGTCCAGCCTCAGCAGGGGTGGGTGAAATGAGATTCCATTTGCTGCCATCAAACATGGGATTCTGAGAACAGAAACACCAGTAAAACAACTGCACTCAGCCAAGCACTGCTTCCTCCTTGGGAAGCATCAACACAACCACAGGGCAGAGGTCAGATAATTCTTCATGTTGAAGCACAGGTTTCTGCCAGGTAGAACATATTCACTCTAGTCTATGACACAGTTTTAAAACTCTAGATAGGCTGGAAAATCCTCCAAAAAGTATAATTTTTAACTCAAATTCCAAGCTGAACCTTAAACTGTTAATCTGAGTTTCAACTAATCAGTGCACAGTTCATCTAATAATCTTATGTTCTGAACAGCATGTCAGTTTGTGTTTAGTAAGAATAGTTTTATACCAAAATAAGTACTTTTGCCAAAGAATTGTATCTAATGGGACATACCAAAGGGGACCATCACTGAACCTGAGGATTAGATCTGGGAAAAACAAAATTCTTTTTCTATTATGCATTAACAGCTGGCTTTTGCAAGTTAACAGTCAGGTTACTTTAATTTTTAATTCAGGTCAGGAACATAAAAAAACTCATCATCCAGGGACTAACAGTTTCCTGAGTGTATTTTTAGAGTTAAATAGTCCAGGCTATTAAAAACATTATTTCAGAGAACTTTCTGTGAGAGAAATGGTGTGAGAGCTTGGTACCCCTACCAAAAAATACAAGTGTATAGATGAAATTATTTAAGCATATTTTATATTCAATCCAGATTTTTGCTCTGCTTGATGGTGAAATCAAAACTTATTTAAGCATATTTCAAAATTCCTGATACTACAATAAAAAGCCTCTTTTTATTGTTTTTGTTTGTTTGTTGGGTTTTTTTGTTGTTGTTGTTTTTTTTGCCTACTTGGTCAAACTTCACCAAGATAGGAATCTAACCAAACTGCTCCAACACCCCAAAATATCCCAAAATATTCCCTGTGCCTCTCAAGGTAAAGAGCTAAGCGGACACTTCTGGCTATTCTTAGAAGGAAAACTAAAAACCATAGAATAAAAGAAAATGGAAGTTTCTTCAAATTGTAGCATTTATGCAGTAGTAAGGATAAAATAGGGAAGAGGAAAATTTCTCTAGGTCATTAGCTCTTCCCTCAAATTAAGTATTTGTGGCAGCAGCAAATGTGAAACAACAATTCTCTTATTCAAGGACTCAAAACTGAGGGAAAGGGGAAAGAGAAGAACTAAAGATGGGAAAAATCTGTTTGCTGGGATCAAGATATTTAACAGCTCACCATGCTACCTTATGTAAGAGAATGAAAATACTCTGTACACTCTTTCCCAAAAGCAGTTGTGGGGTATTATGTACAGCTATAAAATAAAACCCATTCAGTTAAAACTTTTTTACAGTTGAAATAATTAGAAGAGGAAAAAACCCTGCCACTTTATGTTCCATACATGTTCATAAGTACTAGTTTAAATAAGAAATGTCAAGAAATCTACACATTTAAGTCTGTCAAAATTGCTCTTGCCTTCAACAGATGATTGTGTTTTCTATGAATGGTAAAGTTCAATATTTTTTATTCTAAAAACAAAATGACAGAATTTCTAGTAAAAAAAATAAAAAACCCAGAAATTGTTTGGGATATATAATTAAAACTAAAAATGACTGACTGATTTCTCAGCTTTTTGTTGCAGAATCCTTGATTTCCATTCAGCTAAAATAGGAAACTTTCTGCATTTTATTTATGGCTACTCCTAAATGCTTCATACACCATCTGAAAGGTGGAAAGTTGTATTTTTCAATTTCTATATTATTAATGTCCTGACAAGCTGTCACAACAACCACTGTTTTGCAATATCACAGTTTGCCAATTACCAGTGACTAAACACTTATTTCCCAAACTGGGTTGTATAACAAGATTCACATTAGACAAAGTTTATTCAATATTGCAAGCAAGCCCACATTCTGAACTTATCTCCGCAGATATGTACATTCTAAAAAGCAGGACTAGAGCTAGCAGGAGTTGGTGAAAATGCTACTGTATTGGGACACTGGAATAAACACAGTCATACTACAAGCTCCTGAAATAGTTACTTGTAAAATTTGCATTGACATTTTCACATTTACTCTCATATTGTATTTTTCACTATCTAACATTATGTACTTTCCCCTCCAAAACAAACCAAAACAGTAAATTGAAAACAAATATACAGATAATAAAACCCATTCATAACATTCTCCAAAATTAACAACTACACAGACTGAAAACTTGTACTTTTGGCCAAGTACTTTATTGGCCACTGTACCACAGTGACCATTGTATTACATTGGCCAGTACGTGTTTAAGATGCCAAATTAAACAAAGTAGTACTGCAATAAACAGTTTTTATACAGTAAAATCAGAAATTATTCTTTTCTATTCTTTTAGTGACTAAACATAATTCAATGACTCAATAAAATTCAGTAACTTATGATTCTCATATAAGCCTGGATTTAGTTTTGGGCGTGTGTCTCATAATTATTATGACCCAACACCAATTAATGTAATTCTGGAGTAATGTCTGTAACAGTCTGTCTGATGATGTCAATCTCATTGATGTGAATAATTTTTAGAATGGATCTTCCTACCCTTCATGTATCTCCTGTCCTGCCTTTCTCCACTTTAACAATGTATGGGATACAAAAAAAAAGCCAAAACAAAACAGCAGTGCTTTTCAATAGACACTTACCCTGTAGAAGGCAGTTGTGAGGGGCAGCAATGCTGCAGCAATGCTGTATTCTTCTGAAGATGAACAATCCTGCAAGAAAAAACAGAGAAGAAAATAAGAAAAACCATTTTATGCACTGTAATTTCATTTCTGCCTTATGGAGTCCCTCTGGCATCTCTCTGGCACAAAATTTAATCATTTGATAGAATGTAAAAATACCATATATTTATGTGTGTGTACATATATATGTATCTTCTGATTTCTCCTAGACAGCTATTGCTGTGATTCTTCCCACTTTAGAAATTAATTAGCCAATTTCCCATCCACGTGTCTGAAATACAATTTCAGTGACACAGTTTACACATAATAAGGGAAGTTTCCCTCGTTTAGGAAACAATAAAAAGGTGGCTTGCTTCCATTTGGGTCAACAGCAAACCTGACTAAAATGGAAGTGATGTGATGACCAAAGAATGCCCTTTCAAAACGTCTGCGAGATGGAAGTGACATTCATGCAATATGAAATAATCACCTCCACAGCCCCTACAAAAGTTTGGCACAAGGTTAACTTTAAAAGAAGATGAAAACCCATTCTCTTCAAGTCTCTGAATGCCTCATTCAACAGTCAAGTGTGTCATTCACGTCTCTCTAGGCAGAGAAGGCTATGCCAAAGTAAATCTACTGGTAATTGTGCTGATGAAAGTCGGGATTTTATTACGGAAGTCTTTTAAAAGAAAGCAGAATTGGAATGTAACTTAATATTTCAAAAACAAACTACTTGAATTTTCATGACTATAAAAAGAAATGGAACAAAAAATACCCAACAAGAGTTAAAAATGTCACTTTTAAAAGAAGTCATCAGGTGTTTTTTCATCAGCTCTTTTTGCCAACTCCAAAGAACACGATAATTCACATTGTTTTACTAGACAAATGTATCACCACTGTGCCCCTGGATGATGAATGGACAGCCAACATTTCCAGCTGAATAATTCATTTTAATATTTTTAACATCCATTTTACAGTGGGCACCCTGCAACTCAAGCCACTCCTATTAACTGTAACAACTGACCAAATGCCAAAATTGAATTCTCTCAAGTGTTCCTCTGCCAGGCTTTACATTTATGCCTTTATCTCATATCAGAGTTCTCTGAAACAGAGCAACTAGCAAAAACCTGGCTCCAGCCAATTGTGATAGCAGAAATATGAAGTCTACATTACAAAAGCAATCAAGCTGAGGATCATTAGGAAGTTATTTGTATCCATCTCACTCTTTGTTCTTAAATGGCTGCAGAGTGACTGTGGATTGCATGTTTAAAACAATACACCAAAAAACTCATCACAAGACTATTTTGCTTCTTGTAATTTTAAAGCCTTTTTCAACCTTTGTGATTTTTCAGTAACAAATACTCCATCCTCTATTACTGTAACCAAGCTCACCTAAACAGAATATCAGTGTCCATTACAGTTACACAGAGCAGCATTTAGAAAACTGCTTACACAGATATTCTGAAAAGGCACACAACAAGTTCACAGTTGTGAAGATTTGTTTCTGCACAGAGTTACTGAGGGCTTCAATGTGTCTAACTCTGTACAAATGTAAGAATGCCAACTGTGCATGGACAACACAAGTTTGGCAAATGCTCACACTTCATAACATCCCAGTTTGGTAGAGGAAAACTAACAAAAATGGATACTGGGAAACTCAAGAAATGTTTCAATGATGTCTCAGAGTACATATATATATATATTTATAAACTCAACATATATATAGCAAACCCTAATTACTTTGTAAGATCTCAGAGCATAAGGCTAAAGGACACAGCCTCAGCTGCTTTTAATTTTCCATTTCTCCATTATTTTCTATTGTTATCCATATCTGTAATCCCCATTTGGAATTTAGCACATGTATTTTTAGTTTAATATATGATAAATATTCCTACAACTTTTTCACTTAACAAGAACACTTCCCATTTAAAATTCGACTTTCCAATCTTTAGGAATGTGCAACAGCTTTCAAAGAAATACATATCTTATTTCTGTACATGATTATTTATAACTAGGTATAAAATAATCCATCCTCAATTTCAGGTTACCTACTTAATCCCTTAGCTCAAATTATTTGAAAGCGTTTGGGCTTTTATCCAAAATATACATAAAAATATCTTTATAAAAACTGAGAAATGTATCTTCACCTAGAGAGCATTCAATACTCCAAGAGCTAACATATGTCTCAAAGATATATATCATCACCATATAAACAACACATTAGATTATTTTTCCATTCCTTCCTTCAAGTATGAAATTCTCCACATATTCCATGTCAACAGTACATGGACTTGTAGTATGGAAGTATTATCTCTCTATATTTTTTTTTTCCTTCTCCAGTCTATGACAAGGAATACAAAAAGATCTCAGTTAGGAATAAGTTACAACACTGTTGTTTCAAGATAAGTGGAACTAATAAACTGTTTGCCTGCTTTGTGGCTGCAAGACAGTATGCCATAGTTAAAAGAGATGTTGCACTGAAATTTCACCTTCTCAATTTTACAGACAAACGAAAGTACTGGAAATGTCATATATGTGTTGTAGGCAATTAATTTAGACTCCTGAAACAATGCAATCCAGCTGCCTTATATATAATGTCTTTACCAATTGTGAAAAATATCTCGTACTGCTGCTACAGAAGTAGACAAAAATCAAATACCAGAAAATAATCAAAGCTGTTCCACCTAATTTGAACAAAATGAAGCTGAAACACATCTGTGGAACAAAAATTATTTTCAGCAAATTAATCACCAAAAAATCAATGTCCTTTGACAGTGAAGTACAGACTTGCACCGTGACATATGCAGAGTACTGTTTGAATCCATGCCTAATTGAGTGAAAACCTGGCACATTGTTCTGGCCATACTGATCCTATATCCAGACAGTTGCTGAACTCTGTAGCACATTGGAAGTGTTACAGGAATTCATGTACACTTAAAATAGCTTTGCTACACTGAACTGACAAGTGAATAATAAAAGGAGAATGTTTTTCCTTACATCACCTACTCTGACAGCGCATGTGATTTACTTTTATATTCCAGTCAGTTTGAATATGCAGCAAAACTCTGATAGTTCAATATTGCCATTAGATTGCAGAGCTGAGAGAGCTTGGAAGGTACAGACTTTGCTTGGCTGGACTCATGGGGCAGATTTGGGGGGAGCACTGATGGCTTTTGGAATCTGGGAGGTGGCTTAGGCTTCTGGTGCTGGAGGAGAGAGTCAACTCTGCTCCTCACTCTTGACTTCAAGAAAGCACTGCCCAGAATTTGCTTTGGAAAACAAGGTATTGTGCACGGTCATGAAGCTGAGATGCCCTCTGCAGCATGGTCCTAGTGAGAACAGCTGGGAAAAGCCACCCAGGAAAAGATCTTCCTTCATCTGCTCCTGGATGTGCAGGTCCAGGTTCAAGGCTCTTAAATCCCCTCTGATATCCCTCAAGAGCAAGCCCAAGCAGTGAAGCACAGTGGCAGTGCACAAAAATTTCCTCTCTTCCTGCATTAAACAACAACTTCCACTTAGGGATTTCTGCCTTCTCTTAGTCACATGATAAAAATCTAGAGGACATGTATGGAATATCTAGATAACATTTGAGTTGGAGTTTTCTTTTTAAATTCATCTTGATAGTCTCTCTCATTAACTGCTACCTGATACAGTATCTTCCTGTGTTAAAACCCATTCTGCTTTAGGCACTAAGCTTTTCAAACACACTCCACATTTTCAATAATCCACAGAAATCCAAGCATGCCAAAAACTTGGGATCCAATTTTGCCTTACATTTGGGAGCACCACAAATACATGGAATTCCCCACAGGCCTGACTATGGCACGAAATCACCACAGCATCCAAAGGAAGGAGCTGGACATGGCAGCATTTGCTCCATACCTTTCTGGCAGCACAGCAGGATCCGTGCACGCTCTATTAAAAATCCTGCTCCAGCAATGCTCAGCACTGCACTGTCCCTCTTGAGAATAACTGAAGTCAATTTTCAGGCATACCAAGAGCATTCATCACCCTGCAGGACTAAGCTCATAGTGAATCCAGAAAAATAAAATGCCAGAAACTTTGGGGTCAGCTGTGTTTTTAAAGCACTAACCCAAGAACTGTTAAGTCAGCATGTGTAACTATGTGCAGAACATTGGCTACAAATTACAGGTGAAACATTAGTTGTAAATTCAACAGATGACTTCACTGGTGTCAGGATTTAATCTTAATTCTTACAGATATATTACGTGGGCAGGGTTTTACTGAATCACAGAATTTTTACTGATGCAGTTTATATTTTGGAAATATGAACTATCAATCCTAATGCACAAGACTACTACTTTTGTCTAAAGCAGTAGGAGAATTCAACAGTCCACCTCAGAAAAAAAATGTTTTGCTTGCTAAGAGGAATACGGAATAATCAGGTAGAACTGCAATGTTATTAATGAGTTTATTGTTAATTTTCATTAGATAAGCTGCATAAATTTTGTCTGTTCATATACAAATACAATATTAATACAATTGAACTATTACAAATTACAGTTTTCATCAAGGAAAACCTATTGACTATTAATTTATATTACCATCAATGTCCTTTATATCCAAGCTTTGCAGAGTTAAAAATCCAAGTAAATAAGCTGACAATTTCACAATATCTAATTATAGCTAATATAGCTATATGCTGTCTTGAAACAGGTGAAAAGACACAGACCTATTTGGAATTTCCAAAGTTACTTTAAAAAGTACTAAAACCACAAGTTTTAACTTCACAGATAAAGCCATCACCTAAAGCAACAGCTAAAATCACACAGTTTGTTGGAATAAATGCCAATATGACCATAATCACTTCTATTACTTTTACTAACATCACATAATTAAGTTCACAAGAAAGTTTTAAATCTTCTTTTTGGACTCATGAGCAAAATTGCTTTTTTCAGTGAAAATTAATGTGCATTTACTTTCTTGCTAACATTCATACAGAGCTTTGCCTAGTGAAGTTACCATCAATGCTCTGATTTACACAGTGGGATCAAACTTTTCCCTTTTTATTTTTTTAAATTTTTTGTTGTTGTTGTTGTTGATAAAGGTGAAATCAAACCTTATTGAAGCAGCTACAATTCTATTAAGTGGAACACTTCTGGGACCAGAGAAATAGGATAAAAAATAGGCATACTGAGAAGGTCCATAGAGCTGACCATCTGTTGCCTTATCTTTCAACAGACCTACATAAACAAACTCAAAACTTGGGAGATACTGCCTTACAAGATCCTCAGTATTTTTTAAACTTCTTGTTTTGATAAGAATATAAAGAGCTTTTCAAAATTATTTATTCATAAAAAACAACTCTTCCTTCATAAATGATGCTAACACATTTTATACGTCACTCATTAACACAAGTTTTAATTTCATTTTTGTTCCGTTTAAACACTGCTGCAGGGATTCACAGCTAATAAAACCAAGACAAGTGCACTCTTACTGTCTGTGATTTCCAGGTTTAACACAGATCAGAATCACTCTGGGCTTTTGATGAACAGCTTCTCATATTGCTACCTGGTCTGACAGCAAAAATTAAACAAAAAGTCCAGATCATGGACTTGACGTGTGCTCTGAATTCTGCCACATGTGACAGTTCCTTCACCCTCTATGGCCATCACAGAGTGATGCCAGTGCAGAAGACAAAGTCACAGCACCCAATCCAGGAGAACCCTCACTGATTTGTTAGGACTTTGTGCCCTTTCTGCTGGATCAGAAGCCTTTGCAATGACCATTTCATTAAGGAACTTATCCTGTAAACAACAGGACACAAGATATTGTAGAGCTGCCATTCCAGGCAGGAGATCCAGTTTTATTTTAGAGATATTTTACTTCAGGTTTGTCTCCACCAGGTCCTGAATTCTCATAGGTTTGCCTGCCCTTGAAGCACAAACACAGTGGTATAAGGAACAGAACTCGATGCAGTTTAGATGCAATTATACAAGCACATAGTCCTCAGTGAGTTTTAAGTTTCCTTTTGCTTTACTCCACATTCTCAAGCTAGCAAACACAACAGATTTTCCCTACGCAGCTCCATCCTCTTCCTGATCTCACAGCAAGTGAAAACAACATTTCACTCAAGGAAGAGCTGTCAAGCCCCCCCACCCCCACGCTTTCTCAATAAATACATTTCCGTCTAGGCTTGAGGTTAGTCATTTCCTCCTCCTCATCGTTGCAAACTACATTTAGGAAATCAGGAACCTCAATTTTTACGTGCATAAATTACACATTTGTCACTGTACTTTTACTGTATCCCAAAAGCCAAAAAAACATTTAACTTTTTTTGCACGATACTGATAAAAAACAAGAATGCCATCCCTCGCGTCTCAGCACATCTGAGTTTCTTTAACAGAAATGCCATGCATGTTTCTGAATACTGTCATGAGGCCCATGGCAATAAAGTTCAACATACTCAGGCTGTAATCTTCTCCCAAGGAAATGGTTGGGATGCCAAGATGCCTTTTGACTTTTATTTCACAGCAGGGCTTCATTCACAGTGACTCTGTCCAAACCTTAAACTACACCAGCTGTGATACAAGGTCCTGCACAGCAATTTGTAAAACGTTTTGACAAACAACAGTCAAATGATAGAACAGGCTGCACAAAAGTGATCAATATCCATTAACTGCTCAGTTGGAGGGGGTGATTAATTTGTAATATATCTAGGAACTGCAGTGCACTCCCAGAGCCCTGGCAAACCAAAGCACTTCTGCAGCCACTGCAAAACATTAGCACAGGCTGCTCTGTAAACTGCTTATAGACAGCCTGTTTAACTGAGTTAGGAACAACAGAGAAATACTTCAGACATTAGAAGAGCTATTAAAATAGATGCCATATTACAGTATAGTCCAGTTACATATTAGCAAATCCATTCACAAGTACAAAGGATACATCCTTACTCCCTGCAGCATCTCCTCTCCTAAATTTTAACTTTCAAATATGTACAAATAAATTCATCATGCTTAACTTAATTTTACTGTTATTTTCTAAATTTCATGTGATTTTCCAGTTTCCCATACTTTTAATAAAAATGCATCACATCATCAGTGCACACTCTATACAACTTTTCCAACTTAAGAGGAATGAACTAAAAAAAAAAAATCAGATTTATATGTGTATGTAAAGTGATTCACTGAAAAATCAGTTTTTTCACTTTAGACGAATAATGTTTGGATAGAAGTGGAATTTTACATCCATCTCCTGTCATGTAATGAGTCAAGGCTCAGTACAAATCAGTTACCAGTTTGGGTCCAGTTCACTATGGAGAAACTGAACAGTGTCTGATGAAATGTAACTTGGAAATGAGGCTCACTGAAAAATTTCCACTGAATAGCACGTGATAGCAAAATAATTTTTTTATTTATGCTAAAAACCCTCAATGACATCATCTTAGGAAAGAGAACTTCTAATCTCCAAAGTTTTCCCCTTGGGAGAATCAGTCTCTTGCCAACTTGGTTTTCTGGGGAACCAGAAATAAAATCTTCGACAACTCAAAGAAGGCAGGAACAGATTTGGGGGAGCTACAGGCTGGGCTGCATGGAGCAAGGACTCCTAGAGAGCATTTCCAGACACAGGAGGAACACAAAAGTGATTTCGAAGACAAAGCATCCGCTGACCAAACTTCAATATATAACAGGCTGTGCATCTGAGGAATGAGCAGCCTGTCTTTGCAGGCTCCTTTGGTACCCTTGGGGACAAGCTGGGAGATAAAGTCTGGATGAAAGAGTGGGAATCGATGGCCCTGTTAGGCTCCAGGTTTAACAGGCAGGTGGTTCTGAATTATGATCTCAAGGTCTGATGCTGTGGTGAATATTTTCATTAACAACCTGGAAAGTGGCATGAAATGCATCTTTATCACATTTCTGGCTGATATCAGATTTGGGAGAGTGGCAAAAACACTGGAGGGCAGGACTGCTGCTAAATGGCATCACAGCCTGGCAGACACGGACTGAAAGAGCCTCCTGAGACTCCCAAAGACAAAGTTCTGCACAAGGGACAGGGTAACTCCATGTGGAAACATAAACCACATAACAAACAGCACCAGGAGTCATGTGATCAAACCAAGTCAAAAACCCTAAAACATTATTGTCACATTGAAGATGCAAAAGAACAAAACAATTAGAAAGTTTATGGATCTGAATCAAGAGACTGAAACTATCAGGAGAGGGCACAACTGAAAGAATCCCCAAAAGCCTAAATAAATATATAAAGGGAAAACTCAAACAGTGCAGGCAGAAATTATTGGCAAGAAAGCTGATACCAATTCCATGTATATCTATATGTATCTCCAATGCATCCACAGAGTTTTGGCAGGTATTCCTGGGAGCTCAAGCCCAGCTTTGCCTGGCTGCAGCACGGCCTCTGGCAGATGTATTTCCTACAAGCAGCCCAAAATGGGGTCTTTTTCAATATATATATTTGACATCTTGCTGCAGAACAGCTTGGGGTTTTTTAAGCCAACCTTGATAGTACTGAAAAGCTTTGCTGCAGTTTTGGCAGAGCCACCAGATAGGCTGTGTGCAGCTGCACCAAAGCACAACAGGAACAACAATGACCAGCTGCTTCTGGAGAAGTTTTCTTGGATTGGCTTTGTTGGTGCAGCTCCATTCCTGGATCCACGAAACAAGTGTCAGCTGCTGGAAGAGGATATTTCTGGGATGACCTGCAATGGCTGCAGAACTTCAAGGATGACAAGGGGCGTTTTGTGGGTTTTTCTGAGGTAATTCTGATTATAAGGTTGTGAATCTTGAATTCATCCAGCGAGGGCTTTTCCATGCTCAGGCTCAGATGACGCACTGCGTGAGCTGTGCTGGTGATCTTGACAGAACCTAAAATCCCTTGTTGCCAACCCTGCTGCCAGACCTCTCTGTTCCTTAATAGACTGGAATGTAAATCGCCTGTTATGTTTCAAAGAGTAGCACAGCTTTAACAACATCAATGGAAGTTGTTGTAAAAGTTGCTTAATCCAAAAATCAACCTTGTAACAACAACCAGAATTAGGCACGCTGTGCATCACGAAAAAATCACATTACTAGAGCTGCTATCAGAAATATTCTGCTTTTCTGGGGAAAAAAAAATCCAGCGGTAAAGTCGTTTAAAGGATAAACAGTTCATAGAAAAGAATACTCAAAGCAAATTTGGGAAACTGAAAGACATATGTTGTGTGTGATTAAGCAGCATGTTGTTCAGCAGTGTCCACCTTGATTAACACAGCAAATCTGTGTGATCAAGGAAGAATGCTGCTACAAAGCCTGAAAAGCCCAAGAGATTCAGAGACTTCAAGCCTGTTTGATTTAGTAAAGTGCTCCCTCCGAGATAACGTCCATCAATGAAATATATATTCTAATACAAATATTTAAACTATGAGAAAAGAAAACACAGAAAATACAATATTTTAATTTAAATTAATGTTAAGTATTTTAAACTTTCTGATTGTTCTTTCCAGTGCATGGACAGCAGCCACCTCCTTCATACAAATACAGATTGTATTTGAAATCTTACACTTTTTGGTGGTTCAACAATAAAAGTATGATAAACACACAGGAGATGTGGGAACTCTTTCTTATGAAACATTAATTAAAAATTAATTTCTTGATTATTAACAATATGTTTGCTTTTCTAAGAATCCAAGTGAAAATAAGCATGAGGCATTTTTTGTAAGGGATAAAGGCAATGGAAGATACAGTAAACCAATTTTGAACTGGCAGTCGTAGAGCTACCCTCAGAATCCTTCAGTCTTAAAGCTTGCTGAGTTGATACTTTTGCCTGGAATTTTCAAATGGCTTCAGGAAACAAGAAGGTTAGAGTTCCATGAAGTAGCTCCTCCATCTTTGGTTACTGAAGTAAAAAAGTAAACTCCCAAAACACACTAGTTGGTCATCAGGCTGAAGAGGCACGTTTGGATGTCCTTGAAAAAAATTCCTGTTCTCTGTAAAAACAGTTTAGCAGGGCAAACACAACCAGAGGATGAAAAGTCATCCTTGAGCACACTGTGTGGACCAAAGAAGCAGAAGTGTACTAGCATTGCCTTCCAGCAAAATTCTTCCTTTGGTACAAATTCTAGGAAATCCTGGTCTGATCCCTCTCTGCTCCTCAGCCTTCTAAATCACTGCTAGTAGCAACATCCAGCTCACTAGTCCCAGAGAAAGCCTTCTTTGCCAGTTTTTGGGCTGCCAGTTAATCCATTTTAAAACCCTGACAAATCTTCTCCTAGGCTATCTGATCTTCCTTCCAGAAGGTTTTGTTCCAAACACCTGTTTTGTTCCTATTTCATTGACATTTTAAGAAAAAAATACAGAAAGTTCTGCTAGGTAATCACAGTAAATGGCAACGAGAAGTTTAATAAAACTTCTGTACCTTGGGGTCCAGTGAAATTTTAGTAAAGTTCTAAGTCCCAACTACAGTTATTCTGTTTGAAATTCTTTCCTCACAATTCATCTTCGGAGCTTTCAGAAGGATGAGCCAGATTGCAATGGCTGGATAATAAAGAATCTGAGAAGTTGAAGCATTAGCAATGGCTTTGGCAACCTAAAACCAGCATGACTCCAGTTCCAGAGAACACACCAGCAACCACCAAATGAGTGCAGAACACAGTTCTGAAGATCAACAGATCATTTCTGGCCAGCATAGCACTATTTAGGGCACATACTGAATGAAACACACAGCAAGAACTATCAGCCAAGTACAATAAATGTGATGACTTAAATGATAAGTATTTCTTATCTGTGCCTCTTACTAACAAGAAATATGAGTAGATATCCTGATGCATTTGACCATCTTCTCATTCCTTTAATCTGATCTGGAGTTCTGAGTAGCAAAGAAATCCTGAAGCTTTCAGGAAGACCTTCACTATCAGAGTTGACACAAATCCCATACCCTTTACCTTCTCTTTCAATACCAAGCCAGTGCTGATGGCCACATTTTGTCCAAGTTCCTTATGCTGCTAAAATTTTGTATCTCGTCCTTTGCTGTTTTGCAGGGAATTTTAGGAGTCTGGCTTTTGGTTCAGCCCTGTGGGACACCCTGCCAGGCGCTGCT
>JAHLSL010000073.1:6360946-6386226 GCA_025920805.1 Petroica traversi
CTTTCCTTTCCTTTCCTTTCCTTTCCTTTCCTTTCCTTTCCTTTCCTCTCCTCTCCTCTCCTCTCCTCCCCTCCCCTCCCCTTCCCTCAGCTCTTGGATCTCCCTCTCTGTGCCTCCAGCCACAGCAAGATTTCAGTTTGCATCTTGCAGAAGCCAATGGGAATGTGCAATATCATTAACAGAACAATCTGCTGGTAAGACTCAGGCATTTTCTGTAATTCCAGTAGAGCAGTGAGGTCTGAAAGCCCTACTGCAACCTAACTCTCCCCCAAAACCCCATCAATAATTAATTAGGTATTTCCCTAAAGCTTCACTACATCTCCAGTTAAGACCACAATTCTTAAATTGGATTTTTGTGTCTTTTAACAGACACTGCTTAAATTACTTGGTCTTATGACCTGAGCTAACAGAATTCATGTGTCTACAGCAAAATGCTGATTTGCTGAGTCCCACTGCAGCAAGGGCAAACTTATTTAAGTTCTTGATAATGTGTTTTTTTCTTGAATTGATACAGGGAAGCTCCAAAATGTCACAATTAACACATTGCTTCAAATAACAACTGGAGCAAAGTGCACAGACAAATTATAAATAATGTTTTTATCTTAATAAATAACTTCATATGTCATAAGAGTAGATGTTAAAAATACTTGCTTCTAACTCACTGCCCAGTGTCAGGAGTTCAGATGTTTTCATGTTGGCCAATATCTTACTCCTGACAAATGAAAGCTTTCATTTCATAATTTCAAAGATATGAAAATACTGTTTGGCAGGGAAAGAAGGCATAAAAACTGCTCCTCCTTCTTTCATCTCTTTCCCATGCATGATTTGAGTTATATTTGCTAGTTTGATTGAGAAAAAACAAGCCTATTTTAATTGCAGTAAATCTTCAGACACATTCATTTCCATGAACTTAAGCTCTTTCTTGGGCCTTCAAATCACCAGGATGGGAAAAAAGTTTTTCTTCCAGAGCAAAACCGACTTTTATTATTTTATTAAAAGATTATGTCAATATTTCTTTCCTCAACAAAGCAAATTTCATTGTCTTCTGCTATCATTTTTCTGAGATACAAAAATAAAGGGGATTTGTATTTTGTTCCTATTCTCTAAAAACATCTGGATGTTTTTTTAACCCAGGAATGAGCAAAAAAGCAGAAGCAAAATCTGTGACACATCTAGAAAATCCTCCTTTCTGGTTTGAAAGAAAATTTCTAACTCTGGAATACACAGCAGGTGCAATATTCCATTAGTCACGATTTTGGACAGAGAAATAGAGTTTCACAGATAAATTCAATTTTTCTTCCAACTCTAAGGCTAAATTTAGAGCTTGGAAAAGGTGAAGACCTGTGCCAAAAAGCAGATTCTCTGTGCTGTGTGATTTTAGCCAGGCAACTTCAGTTTTCATCTGCTGACTGCAGGTAGTTTTGCTCCTCATATCACTGCTCAGACAAAGATGAACTTCTTTCACAACAGTAGGAAAATATCTTATTGTGAACAAACAAGAAATGCAAAAGACAACAAAACTTGCATTTGATGGTGACCTGAGGTAGCATTTGCTCAGTCAATGTTAATTTATTTCTACACTTCAGTGAAAGTGGCATTTAGCACTCACCTTTTTAAAAATGTGGGTCGACATTTTCTAAATGCAGAACAATTTCAGAGGTTTTTAGGTTAGAGGAGAGTGGGATTAAAATACTAAGGCCTCCATCAAATCCCTAATTCGATACAATAACAGGGTCAACAAAAGAAAAATCACAACCAAATGTGATCACATTACAAATTAAGAAAAATACTACTACATTCTCAGACAAGAGACTGAAAACATGTAAGTCTATAAAATATTTCAGATGATTCATTGAGAACAAGTGAAGGTAAAACAGACTAATTATTGAAATAAGAGTCAAAAGAAGTCACTCCCATATTTTGCTTTCATAGGTAGCTGCCACCATATGACAAAATAATTTGTCAGTTGAGTTAATTTGGGAGACGAACTGCAAATAC
Source organism: Petroica traversi (assembly GCA_025920805.1). Classification (NCBI taxonomy): domain Eukaryota; kingdom Metazoa; phylum Chordata; class Aves; order Passeriformes; family Petroicidae; genus Petroica; species Petroica traversi. The sequence continues at coordinate 6,362,945 of JAHLSL010000073.1, forward strand.
ATGCAGAGAGTCTCTGACAGACTAAGATGTGTCTGTGATAAGCAGAACTGCCACCATGAGCCACAGGAGCAGAAAGTATGCTTTTTAAAACTATGTTTAAACAAAGAAGACAAACTTTTGGGGTTTTTAACTGAGCAGTGGTTGATATACATTTTAGGAACTCTGGGTTGAAAATGACCTGGAAAAGCCAAGATCCACTCATTAAAAAAAGCACTTCAACCCATTAAGTTAAATAATTTCAGTATTTCCCAAACTAAATTGTATCTAAATTGTTAATAATGGGAACAGTTTTCTCTCTGCTTGTCCTATCAGATATACCTGATAAACCTGAGTGTTTTGTCCTTTATCCTTTCAACAACAAAATATCTTAAATCCACCATCAAGCACCATCTGCTACATCACTGTAGAACACAGTCCAATATTTTAATTATTTTGCTTCTCCACAAGCCTCTAAGCCATTTTGCTCATCCAAATAACAAGAGGAAGACAATCAAGGCCAAAGCCCTGCCATACTGTACCTGCAGAGCACAGTTCATCATTCTCACAATGTAGTCAAACTGCTGATGGTCCAGGATGGCTCTGTTTTCCTTGACGTGCTGGCCCAGCTCCTGGGTCAGGCAGTGCCGAGCTGCCTTGCCTTTCAGGGCTCTCAGAGCTGCAGGCAGGGTCTGCAGAGAAGAACATCTCACTTGATGGGAATGAAATTAAATGGCACTGCTCATATTGAGTAGCACTCATTTTTTATTAAGAAACTGCAAGTGACAGTAATGAACAACTTTGGAAATTAGCTTGAATATCAAACTTTCACGTAACAATTTGGCCTGAGTTACCAAGTACTAAATTTTTCCCATTTTTTCCCCCAAATACATTAAACAGCACTTCTCACCTAGATCTGTGAACAGAAACCCTTTAATGTGGACAGGTATTGAATGGATGTGAAATCAGAAATGATTATTGTGGATGAAGAGAGTGCCCTGCTCTGTACAGCCAGGCCAGGACTGGAGTTTGCCTCTCAAGGCTGACCAGCACGTTTTGTGATAAGCAGTGAATGACAAATGGGTTTGGAAGTGGCACAGCTCTCACAGCAGTGAGGCCACCAGATTGTCATGCAGTTTATTCCAAACCAATGCCAACAGCATATTTATATCAAGGTTTTAAAGATGTAGCAAATGCCACAACTGATTATCAGCTATGACCCTCTAGGCTGGTGCCAACAGCTAAGCAAGAAAAGGCAGCCTATTGGCTAAGGACAAATTTACCATGAAGAGGGACAAAAAACCCACTGAATTTTCCCAAATTTGGGGAAATTGAAAGAGTTAAGTTGAAGTTAAAAAGGTTAAAAACTACTGTGCTTTGCTTGGGTCAAAACTCTTAAAGAGTCACACTCTTCATTGGGACTTTTCTCATGTGCATTTTGACACCATAACTTTTAAATCAAGCAAAGCCCATTTTCTACCTTGATCTGTGATCAGGGATATACAAGTGATATTTCCCTGAGAAATCAAAAAAATTCTTAAAATAATTTTACAGTCATTTTCATATGTAGAATTAGACTTGACTGTAAGTTTGAGTGACTGTTCTAGAATCAATAACTGGAAACTATGGACAGAATCTATAAAACCTGGCAACTTCTTAATGAAGAGAAAATAAGAATGTCAAGGATAACAACTCACAGCACATTTCATTGAAGACAGACACACCAAATATTTATATTAATCTCTGAGTTCTATCAAATCACTGATTTTTAGAACCAGCAAAATTGACTGTACTGAACATTTCCAGAGAGCACTGGTTGTTAAACACTGAAGCCCATATGAATGCCTTTTGTTTGCATTCCTTCTAATTAATGCTGCTAGACCAATATACACCCACCTCTTAAAAAAAAAAGTATGTGGACAATGCTACTTATAACAGTAATAAATTTTGCAAAAAGGGTTTTCAACTCACCCATGTAGGATTAGAAACAGGTTTTCAAATCCATTAGCCTCATATTACACACAATATTGCATTTAGATGATTCTTTTTATTGCTTACTTCATTCATTTAAATGGCCAAAATAATCCTTAGCATTTGAAACAAGACTTCAAAATGTTGTTTGTGATTAGGCCAGTCTCCATTTGCTCATTAACAAAACAGAGGGTTATGTGGGAGAATTACAATTTCATTTTATTACCTTTTCAGTCTCCAAAAATTTGTTTTCAAAGATGAACGAGATGCAGTTTCTAACAACTTCCAGCCTTTGAGCACTGTTGAAAACTGTGCTTCCCTTTTCCATTATGGAAACTAACAAAGAAAAAGAATATACATCTGTGAAATGTCTTTTGCAAGAACCACAAAAAATACCACAAATTTCTTAAAAAAAATTACTATGTCCTCCCTTTAATTCTGTTAAGCAAATGCTATTAGTAGGCAGATGGGAACACAAGATCCTAAATATTTGGTTTTCCTATATCATCTGAAGAGGAGAGTGCTCTGAATTTTAATTGGAGTGCTTGATTCTCTTTAATTATTTATTCTGTTTGTCTCAGACAGGCACGAAGAGATTACAACCTCAAACATTCTGCTGAGACACATAAATAAACACAAATAAATAATAAATGTGTGTGTTTTCTGCAGTGAGCTACAAAGCCTTGCATATTTTGTAGCAGCAGACAACTATTTTTAGATGGCTGTGACAAGAATTCTGCAACACAGAATAAAACCCAACCAACCTGATCTCTTATCTAGACTCCAAATTGCTGAGATCTTATTTTCTTAATGCACTGTTTTACCCTGATTTTTCAAGAAAACTCAGAATGTAAAAACTGACATTCTCTTTTTCTCTACAGTATCACATAAATAGTATCTAAATGCAGACTATGGCTTTCTAGTAGATAATAATGAGCTACTTATATCCAAGGAGTCTGAGACACTGTTCAGCAGGGAGTGTAAGTGTGAAAGCTGCTCCTCAGAAAATAAACAGCAAACCCCCTGCTTTGGCACAGAAATTAACTTATTAAAAAAAAAACAACACTTCTCTTGCAAAGAGCCTTTTGAAGAAAGACAACAGAACACAGGCACATATCCTTTGAATTTTCTCTAAGTACCAGATTCAATGATGCAGCCAACAGCAAAGGCAGGTGAAGAGAGTTCATCCTCTTCTTCCATAAACCCAAAGAGAAACAGGCCTGGGCAGGGCCTCAAGAGGCCATCCAGCTCACCCCACTGTCCCTACACAGGATCAACTCTATTTATGTTCTTTCTCATGTTTGTCTAATATGTTCCCAATGTTCTGTGATAACAGAGGCTCCATGGCTTCACAAGAAATCCACTCCACTGCCTCACAATGCTCATTTTACCATGCCTTGCTGACAAATAACTCTATTTCTGCGCTGCAATTAAACCCATTATTTCTTATCATTACAGATTATTCCCCTTCATTTTCTAGCTGTATAATTGAAGCCTGCTATTATGTGTCCCCCCAGTCTCCCGTTTTCCAGTCTAAACAACTCCCATCTTTCCTTGTAGGTCACATTCTCTGGACTGCTGGTCATTCCTGTTGCTTTCTGATGGACTCCCTCCAACAGAACAAAAAATGGAGAGAGTCTTCCAGTGTCCAAAAATGGACACAAACACTCCAGCTGAGGTCTCTGAGCACAATGCAAGGATTTCTCCATGGGGTTCACTGACTGAGCTCCTGTTTATACATCCTACTGAGATGTTTGGCTTTTTTGTAGTAGCTTGATATAGCAGGGTCATGTTTGCCCTATGGTCATTAAAATTCCCAAATTAATTTCTGACGAACTGCTGCTTAATCAGCCAGTCACGCCTATGCAAGTGCAATACCTTATTAGAAGAAAAGCAGCAGAGAAGGACAAAATACAATGGAGACTTGCAGTTTGATATATAATTTTTGAAGATTGATGTGAATTCCAATCCCATCTTTCAAAAGTTTTGCCAGCTCTGCCAACTTCATGAGCAAGTTTGCTAACCATGCTGGTTTATGCCATCACTCACACTGATGAGTATAACTATGAGTAACAGAACTTTCTGGAATTAAAATGAAAATGACAGGCCTACAAGGACTACATCTGCTCTTTAAATTTAAATATATGTATTTTGTATTTAAATATAAATATATGTATTAATATTTAAATATATATATTTATTTGGAGATAGATGCTAACTTTCTCCTTTGGTGAATTACAGGAAAAAGGCAAAGAGCAAACTCAACCAGTTCAAAGCTTGGTTCAGCCAGTGCTACCAGTGACCTATGGTGGTATTTAACATGCCTAGGGGAGTAGACAATACCTACTTTAATTATTTAACTCAAAATCTAATTCAGTTTAAATCCTTTTTTGTTGTTAGTTATGCCCCTCACTCTCTGGATGTCTGACTTTTTAGTAAAGGCAGATAAAAACCAGCTTTTAAACAGCAAAGACGAACACTGAACTCCCTGCTACGACCACTAAAAATACAGTGAATTAACATGAAATTGGGAGCAACACCCAGGGAACAAAGGAACATACCCACAGGGGGACCTGCTGGAACCACACACTTCTTGTCCCCACGGGTGGCAGGAGGAGCCCCCTGGCTCCTGGCCAGCCCCTCCTGCAGCAGCTCCTGCACCCGGCCCTCGTTGATGCGGGGGAAAGGCAGGATGTGAACCCGAAGGTGGGAGCCCTCCGTGGGCCTGGGCACCTTCTGGAATGCAATGTGGGGATTGGGATTCTCCTGCAGGTCAAGAGCAAAAGGTCACTCACAAAGGGAATCATGCAGTGCTGCCTTCTGCCTCATCTAATTTTCCTGCTCTCCCATAGCCAAAAGATTAAGAAGTCGAATATCTAATGTAGATGACTAATAAAATGTTTCATATTTGTATCACCCTTAACTCATTATCTTTAGGATTTCCAACTTTGTTAAGGCTTTTATAACGTTATTTTTGTCAATGTGCAAAATTCAAAACAAGAGCAAAAGAAAAACACTGCTTAACTTGGGTTGATTTTATCCATATTAAGGACTTGACTATAAACCAGTCTCTTCATTAGAGAGACCATCCACCACCATGCACAGGATCACACCTCACATTTTCAGAGATGTAGCAATCAAACAAAATGGAGTATTTTCATCTCTTCATTCATTTAAACTGGGGTTCCCATTAACCACATCTGAATTTACTGCTGTCCAGTTTGACTCTATGCTGTTACTCATTACTGGCTATCTATCTATGAAGTCTCTCTTGTAAATGCACAATAAATTTGGAGGAAAACTTGTAAACAGGAGCTTAATTCTGTTGTTTACAGGAGCAAAAGGCAACAAGGAGATCAAATGCATCAACTTGATAAACAGCAGTCAAAACAGAACAGCTACTTAGCCACATGCATTCTCTACAAAGGCAAATTTAATGGAACAAGCCAAAAATCCAGGGTATGAGAGCAGCAGATGCCATGGCAGGCAAGGGAGAGAAAGGGAACAGAGTCAGGAGAGGGTAACAGAGGACTGAAAACACCAGAAAAGGAGAATAACTGTTCCACGATCCATTTCAGTGACAGATTCATAGGAAATACACAGAAAAAGTTACTTTAATCTTGGACATCACAAATGTCCTGTCACATGTACATGCTAAAAGGCAAATTAAAGACCTAATACCTTGGATTCTCCACTTGTACCTGCAAGACTCATGCAAACAATTATCTCTCCCCAACAGATCTTGTCTCTCCCTTGTATCTAAACAGCTACAATATTATAATTATTAAAAGTGTAAAAGAAGATGTCAAAATATATCATGCAGTCAGTTTAGAATCAGGCAGCTTTAGACACAACTTAGAGAAGCAGAGTCACCCAGCACCTCTTTTAGGTGATTTAATCAAAGATAGGTGCATGCCCAAATATGCACAAATAAATATGATATGAAGGCAAAAATTAAACTGGCAATGGTGTTGTAAGAAGCCTAAAGAGTACAAGAAACAGGCTGTAAAAAATGAAATAATGCTTGCTGAGCATGCAAACCAGGGGGACTGGGTCACACAGCAGGAAAGAGCTGCTGGAAGTACACATTATGCCAAACTGCTTGCATGGTTTTCATGTGGAAAACTGTTGAGAGGCAAGAAAAGAGATGTATTTGGCATGGAAATGTTGCAGCAGAGAAAACAGAAGTTTATAGACTTTATGTGAGTGCACACTAAAAATAGATAAGTAGTTGTAGCTATGTATAAATCAATATTAGCATTAATAAATCAAGAGTACTATACTGAATTTCCTTTGCATGACAAAATTGGTGATCTGCAAAATCCCAAAGTCTTTTGCTATAATGTAGGTGATGACAATCACAAGCAGTCACTTCCATTTTCTGGATAATGGATTAATCTGAGATATGAGAGTTTTCAGTTTTACCATCTCAACTCTACAGAGGCAGCAGGTACAGTCAACTTACATTTTTGAGGAGCTGTTCTGCAAGTTCTCTTACATGCTTTATCATTTTTGGTGGATTGCCCTCTTCAGCTTTAATTCTTTCAACTTCAAAGGCCACCAACTGTTTTAAAACAAAAAAGAATAAAAATGTTGATAATTCAATTAAAAAAAAAATCCTATTTAAGTTATGAAATGTTCATTTTAAGTTGAAACCAATAAAGAAAGCTGAACACTGAAAAATGTGTGATGTCACACTGCTCTGGAACACAAGACATTTTCAGTTACATATGCAGTGGTTTTTACCAGACAGAAAGTCTTACACACTAAAATCAGTCCTTTCACATTTCTATACCTCAGTCTTTATTTCTCATAGGTACTACTACAACAACACAAAAACAACATAAAACTCTATTTTTACTCTACATTCCACTCTAAGCCAACACAGTAAAACCATTGCATTGTTTTTTAAATGAATTCTTTTTGTCTCAGTTTACATTGTTAGGTGTGTATTTAATGTAATATTTCTCTATGAGGCTGTTAACATTTAATAGAATATGATTAAATTATTCAAAATAATTCTGTACTAGCACATGCAATGTACTATGAAGCTACAGATCTGAAAATAGGAGCAGCATTACCAAGGTCTGTACAACCATTTAACTTCATACAAATGAGGGGGCATAATTTCATGGAAGTAAGCAAGAAATAGCTGTTTAGCAAAAAATAAGAGTTGAGATGATTAGTATAAACTTGATAGAATGAACAGTGGGGATTCAGAAGCATTGCAGCAGTTTTTCCCATGCTGAAATATCACAGGTACACTGTCATTCAGTTGGGAATACAGAAACAGTTTTCACCTCATCAAAAAGATCACAGGTTCTGAAGGGAGGACCCCTCTCTGACACAAAGCCAGCAAATGCCATTCCATTGAGGACTTTGGTTAGAAAGTCATTCTCAATTAAGCCTCGCTGGCCCAGGAAGGCTGCCTGCAACAAAGTCAGAAAAAAATGCACCTTCATTTAATCAGCATCAAAATTACAATTACAAGTAACTATTATGCACTATTTAAACGTTTTCACCAGTCTATCACCTTATACTAGTGAGTGGTACTTTCTAATTGATTTTTTTTTATTATACATAGTATCTTTTTATAGCTAAATTCAGAACTGGAAATTTGATGCACACATTTTTTAAATCTCACAGGTAATAAAAGAGAAAACTTGTACCTTCAAGCAATGTCTTCTTATTATGTACAGAGATTTTCAAAATTCCACAGCGATTCCTCAAATGTTTTTTGTATTCAATTTAAGTGCTAACTTTGTTGTGTATTTCATTACTGTACATGCAATTAGCCTCACTAAAACACACTGATATTGTGATATGCCAAAATGATGTCCTTATCACATGTAGATAACTTCATTTACATTTTTAAACTTCACCACTTGTTCAAAAGGCAGACCTGTGGGAGCAACACGGCACAAGAGAGCACCATAAAAACACAAAGTGCTCCTCCTTTACCTTATGGAAGTGAATGACTGGCTCAGCATGAATTCTGATCAGCTGAAGGCAGGACCTGTATCCTTGGAAAAGCTGTGCAAATAGCCTAAGGAAGATTGCTCGAACTTCTTTGTCCTGGAAGCAGTAATTGAATCATTGAATATGCTGACAAAACATCCTCATATCCCAAATCTCTCCACATTTTGTACAGAACTCTATGAGAATTGCCTGCAGATGAGCAGGCTTGCCCAGCTCCCTGTCTAGGACTCTTCCAACTCATCTTCACTCACCAATCTTCTGCCACCAAAATAAGCCAGAGTTACTTTTAAAAAGTTTCAAACAGTAGGTCTTTTAAGTCCTACTATTATTTATTTATTTAAGAGAGTGCTTATATACACACACCACCAAATTAAATGGAAATGATGTGAAGAGCTGGGACAGACTTGGAGCAGTGACATCTCCGCCCGGCCCAGATGGCATTAAAGACTGATATCAAATCTGTGCCAAATCTATTATTTTATCTCAGCAGCCATGTCAAAAACCTGGGGATCCTAAAAATTGTTTTATGATCTCAGGTTTTATGGTGTTATGTTACAAACACTAAATTTAAATGCTGCACACAGCAAAGAATATTGTATTTACCATCAGGCAACCAGCTGATCAGGAAAAGAACAAGCAAATACAAACTAAGTTACAGCCTGTAACTTATTTTTGAAGAGAAAAGGCATATAGAAGATTATATAAAGCTGGAATACATTATTGGAATATTTTACTAGATGGCTGCTTAGTCTTCATTGGAACATGATCAATGTTGTTCTATTTTTAACTTAAATTTTGTAGGGCTCACTTTACTGACAGATGTGCTCATTTTCTGGTCCTCTCTAGGATCTTAACAGGTACATTTGTACCTTGACTTTTTGAATTGCTTTAAAATATGGTAATTTCTCTCAGACTTAACAACATTTTTATTTTGATACTAAATTATATTAATTTATAACTTTTCTATTCAAAGTGAGGTTTAGCTGAATTCTACCATTAGTTTAGATGAAATCTGGATGACATTCTCTGTCTTCAGCAATGAAAAATCCCAAACTTAGAGCAAGAAATAAGTACAACAAATACATTGCATCACCTAAGAGTTTCATATTTTCAAATGTATCTACACAAAACCCCCCATTATGTGTTCTTTAATTGAACTGGCTTTTGGATTTTATAAAATGTCTAACCCATTAGGATGCTATCAGAGGGCAAAATGCATTTTGTTGCTCCACCAATAAAACTATAAAGTATATGGAAAAGCAAACACATTTTCTTAAAAGAAAGCTGGCCAAAAATGTCAAGAGTTTTCCACTTAAGAAAGTCAGACACAGAAAATCACAGAGAAATCTTACCAGCATCTTTGAGTGTGATAAAGCTGTTCGTGGTGGAGGGAATGCATAATCTGCTGTTTCCAAATCAGGATGCAAAACCTAGAAAATTTTGTAAACAAATTTTTCCCCTTAATTTTACTGAGAATAAAGTAGTTTACTTTTTTTCTTCTTTCTCAAATTAATGTTCACTGACACTGAGCACCTCAAGTAACAAATTGAGTTAACTTGTGAAGACAGTATGGAAATAAAGGTGGGATAAATTTCTCAGTTCCAGGTTTCTATATGTGAGCTACTTATCAAAAACCTCTATCACAGTCCCTGAAGATGATCAAAACCATTAGGGATTTTAGAGTCAATTCAGCTGAAACAGATTAACAGACTGAAAATTCTTGTCTTTAAAATAAGATTTGCTCAGAAGCCTCCTAATAAGGCAATTTCTAATTTATTACAATAATAGCAAAAAGACAAACTTAAGTACTTTTTATGGTGACTCCCTGATGTAGAATCCATCATTTCTGAATTCTATAATAAGAGCATCACACAAATAAATTTCCAAGTATTACTCATTTGTTAAATTTCAAGAAAATGTACAGTTGAAATGAATTTATAAACACAGAAAGGAAGTAGAACTGAATAGCAATAATGCTGCTCAAATACTCTTACTAAAAATCATTATAAAGGAAAAATCCCTACCTCTTGAACACATTGAGATGACATTTTAGATTTAAATCACTGATAACATTAACTTGAACTACAGAGAATAAACCCTTCTAAAAACAGGAATGTTGCATGAATCATTCTATTAAATCTCACTTCCACTTAAAGCTTAAAATGGGATTTTTTCATTCTTTACACAGAGGTGAGAGGGTAGAAAGTGGGGATTTTAGCCAAACATACCAGAGAAAGTGCCATTTGAGTCTGGTGCAGCAGTGGCTCTGGCAGCTGGGACAGATGAATACATTCAGGAATTTTAATTGTTCCTCCATCCAGGTCTGCTATGATTACGTCTAACTGTAAGGGACAGATACATTATTGGTAGTGCACTCAGTTTAAAAACATAACAGTTTAAATTTCATGACCTGCACATATAAAAAAAAGAAATTAAAATAGTACCAAGTTTATTGTACAGAATGCTTCTGATACAGGAAATACTCCAAATACTTCCTATTGCTGAATCTAGCCATGAAAAATTAAATGAAATTAAATCAAATGAAATTAGGCCCAACTTTCAAAAGTGACTTTTGTTTCTGGATGCTCCAGGTCTGTGTTCAGAGGTTTGAGGTATCTCATAGGCTGCTTGCAAAAGAACACAGTGAGGGCAACCATAAGCAAAATCTTGTGTTTCCAAGCACCTCTTGTAACCCTGGATCAGTTTCTCCAAGCACATGCTTAAAAAGGGTAATATAAAACAATTGAGAATACACTTGAAAATCCTAAGTGAATTGCTCAAACTCATGACAAATAGATGACAAAGTTGGAAATGGATCCATTCTCTCCAATCCTGCCCTAGAATCAAATAATTCCCTTCCTCTACTTTATAGTCTCAATGGTTTTACAAAAAAAAATGATGCTTTTCCTCTCTTTTCTTCTCCTGATTATCTTGCCTTGCTTTCTTACAGTAATATTTTGAAAATAAGTGAATTATTCATACAAACACCTGCAAAGCATTCAGAAACTCTGGAGCTGAACACCAAATACTCACGAGCTCATGAATGTCATTGCGAAACACAGAGTGAACCCCAATGATGAAAGGGGTTGGGGAGCTGAGAACCTCCAGGAGCTGTGCAGGAAGGATTGGAATATAGGGATAGCTGGGAAAAGAAGAAATGAAATAGAATAAAAGCTTCTGACTGTGCTTTCACACATGACACCCTTTTTCTTTAAAAAAAATCATGTTAGTAATCAGAGACACTAAAGTTATGGATAATAATCTCATTTTTAAAAACATGATTAGTTCTGGCCAGTTACCTACACTTCATCCTTTTGTAAATCATCATTAATAAGTAACCTTTAAAGGAAATACTTTATTTTCACATTGAAATGGCAACTAAACAATATGTACAGAACACTATTTCAGGTATTGTTTACTTGGTTTGACAATTTAAAAAAATCAGTGTGTTTATCAAGGCAATATCAAGAGCTGGATCTAAAATGATCAATACATTTCTACATCTAATTTATTAAAAGTTTACATTCATTACTACTTTAGCATTAAGAAACATATTCCAAAACTCGATTTCCAGTCTTTCCTTCTTATTCTGTATTATAACAAAACCCATCTCTGAAATATTTCAAATAAAACAAGCTATTAAAATACAAGCATGGTTTGAAACAGCTGGGTAAGAATTGGATGTCTTCTTCCTAGAAAAACCAAATTGATTGACATTAAGTTTTCCATTTCAAAATTCTGGGTCCACTTGTGTATTTTTAGAGAGGATCTGATTGTTGACTTTAATTTGTTGACTTAGAACTCTGATACACCCTAATGTAGCTGTTATCTTTGGGCAGTGAGTAGGGTTTCTACCCCACATTTCCAGGCACTACCCTTGCCATGATGCAACCAAGATTTTTATTAATCATGTGTACAGACTAACATGTGTTTATATGATCACAAATAGCTTTGCTTATTTGAACAAGCCCAGCACAACTCCTTCTGCTTGGGACAATGGAATATAATGAGTAGTAAAATTAGTTAATGAGTTCAAAGCATCAAAACTTAACTCACCTGTATTTGAGGGGAAACATCAAAGACTCCAGAGCTCTACAGGCATCGCTGAGCCTTTGAAAACTTGCTGAGTGAAAGAGAACCTTATTTTCTGTAAGCACGGCACAGAACAAGCTGAGCACATTTTGGATTCCTTAAAAAAATAAAGTAAGAAAGAACTGTAACAACACACCAAAAAAAAAATTACATTAAAATGTACCATTTTCTGGATGGATTTTCAAAAAGCATATGATAAATGGATAAATTGCCAAGTTCAAAGTTTTTCTTTTATTTGACTAGTGCAGCTTCCTTCTCTTTTTCAGGTTGCTAAAATACTATGAATGCATTTCTACATTTCAGATACTCTGTATTACATCTCCCTTTCAATACCCCTTGCAAGGATTTCCACTTCTCAGCACAAATCCCAGCAATGCTTAATAATGATTTCAAACAGTGTTATGTGCATCTTCTGCACAGCCTCCTTTGCATCCTTTACCCAATTCTGGTCACTGATCAGGCTTAACTTCTAAACCTCTCTGTATCCCCATGCAGGGAAAAATAAAATAAAATCATTCTGCCAAGCTCCAAAGAAAATGACAAGATTCCTGAATACATTCATACTTTACCCATGGAGAGCATTCTAGGAGTCATGAGGTTAAAAGAGGGCAGTAAGAGAGTATTTGTCATTGGAAAGATATTTAAAGGAAGATCTGATTGTTTGAAAAATCCCCACTTAGATTTAGGGTAAGACTCATGAATCAGATGATGGTTTTTGGGCTTTTTTAGGACAGTATAATTTACCTAAGAGACAAAGCCATGTGCTTTCAGGGAAAACCAAAAATATATTTCCTTTAAAAAAAAGTCCCATCCTGAGAAGCAGACATGCCTGACACATGTGAGATATGCTGAAATTTATGAAATTTCCTGAAATATGCTGGAATGTATGATGTTTCCCTGAGGACATGACTTGTGTTATCACTAAGCCAGCCTGTATTACCTTCCCAAAGCTACTGCTTATCTTGCAATGATGTCCCAAAAAAGAAGTGTGATTATGTAGAGCCACTATATTCATATGATAATTAACACTTTGGGTTTTTTAAGTAATTTTTATTATATGTTTTGACAAATTTATTTTTTTTTAATGTATGCAAATTTTCTTGGCTGGAGTAAAGCTCAGTTAATAAACACAGGACAAGATTTGGAGAGAGTTGTTTAGAAAAAGACAATTCTTAGGATGAACACGTCAAACAACAACATAACAGCTTGTGTTTCCAAACTCCATTCTCCAGGAGTCCCATAGAACTCACACAACCAAAGGCAGAGGTTTGAGAGGACTCAGGACACAAGGCTTTGTTCCAAGGCTGTGAGCAACTGTTCCAAATGTTTGCTGTTATTGCCAGTGGCATAACTAATGTTGTGCCAGCAGAAAAATTGCTTTGTGATACACAAGGTAAGGATGATGATAAAAAGACCAATTTGTTCCCTCACATGAATGAAACAGCAGCCAGCAGTGAATGGTCAGAAGGTAACTGGAAATTGTGCTCTTTCCTGTGTGAATGCACAATGTGTATATGAACGTATGTGGACACAAGGTTAGAAACTGCTGCCTGCTTGAAAAAACCTCAGGAAAATTCTACAAACTCAAATCACCCTTTTTATGCAAAAATGCTGTTGTTCCTGTCCTAGAAAATTTTTAAAAATATTTTGGAGTATACTTTTTGTTTTACACTGAGTTTTTGTTTTCATGACAACTGGGCTTCTCACACCATTTCATCCCACACCAAATACCTTAAGACTCTTAGGAATATAATTTTTAAACATCTGACAATTTTTTCCTCCATTCAGGTTCAAAGATTCTCAAACAGTCCCCTAGAAACCTATAATGTTCTGGTATTACCAAAGAAAATAACACCAAAAAGCCTCACAAATATTCAAAACATTCGGTACAATGAAATGCTCTAAAAAAACCTGTCATCAAAATACCTAGAATTGAAAATTCTTAAAAGAGATGCTTTTCCATTCTGCACATTTTAAAACCCACCCCTGAGTTCTGAAAGATAAGAGTTCTAAAATATTTTCTGGATGTTACTGACTTTAAACTTTGTTTTGCAAAGAATTAGAACATTCATTTACTGAGAAGATTCAACTGAAAGCAAGCTGTGTAAAAAAAAAAGCCTTTTTAGCTATATGATGTTATTTTGCTGTGAATACAATGATTCAAGAGTCTAGACAGAACATTTTAATTCTAACACCTGTAAGTCATAAAACTTATCCAGTACCAGCACTTTTAATTTCAAATCTCTTTGAATATCTTCCTCATCAGATAAAAAAAAAATTACACAATTCTCAAGAGTGCATAATAACTCAACTCTTTCATAAAAAAATTACTAAAAAACATAAATGAAAGGGAAATCAGAATTTTGCTTATGTACAGAAAGGACACCTGCAAGTACTTCAGAGTATTTGAACACAGTGGCTGCAGATCGCACTCTCTCTTAGGGACTACTAAAATGATAAACTTTTGGATAAATTATATAGGTAATCTTCATGGTCCTGCATAGAGTTAAACTGCATATCTGATTATTATCTATTTTTACCACTGAAAGAAATGGATTTTGTCAGCATCTTCAATTTACACAAAGTCCTGGATGTCCAATCAATGGAACACAAAGTTTATTTAAATTACTAAGCAGTGAGGGCACATTTTGTGAGGCTTTCATAGTTTCACTAGGGAAATTAAGTCTGGTTTTGCTGTATTTTAGTGGCCACAGATAAAACCTCATTTTTTACTCCACAAAGTTGATATTTCAATGACTGCTTTCATTTTCCACAGATAAACTTACTCTGCCACAGCAGAATACAAACTGCAAACGTGTTTTCACTGCATTCTGGGCATTGGCTCCCATTGCTTCACTACTTTCTAACTGGCCATGGAAGGTGGATTTGAAATGAGATATGAAGGCAACTGATGTAGCCTCAGCTTTGCTGAGCTGGACCAAAACATTGCTTTATTTGCAGAACTTATGGAAGAGACCAAACCTGAGAGAATTTGGACACTTGGACAATAAAACCCAGGCTAACCAATTCCACTGACTGAAAAGCTTGTAGAGCCCACACAGCATCTTTGTACTTTATATCTTCTCTCTCCCTCTTTCTTTCCTTCTTTTTTTCTTTCTCTCTTTCTAAATGCTCTGTATGCAATACAGAAAAAATATAAAATACATAATATAAATAAAATTAAATGCACAATACAGACAGCTAATCTGGAATTCTCTTCTTTTCAAGACGACAGCCACTAACTCAATGCAAAATTATTGTTCCACATGCACTTTGAAATACACCTTTTCAGGAATACTGACAGTATAATGACTGTGAGGGAAACTTTCATCTGAAAAAATCAAACAAATTATAAATAGCACGACTTTCAATTACTTTCCTCTTCTAAACCATTTGAGTAATTGATTAAATGATTTGAGGTGTTTTTTCAAGCCTTCCATGTTGTTTACTGAAAACAAAGCACTCCAAATGGAGCAGCCTGAGCCCAGCTTCCTCGTGCTGCAAGACACAATCGTGTCTGTAACCTTGAACCCTCTGCTGCTCTGCAGGCTCCACTCCACATCCCATGCTCATTTGTCAGGGCATAAATAGACAACATGAAAAACAACAAACAAGTTGATTTTTACAGATTACTCTTCTGCAGTCTACAGACAGACATCCTGTAAAATATTATACATACGCTGGAAAATTTTGAATGGAGGCTTCCTGACCTTCACTGTTTTCAAGTATTTAAAGAATCTGTAATTTGTACTAAATTATCTGACATCCTACATCAACAAATGTATCACTCTGCCTGCTTCCTGTTGTTCTAGAATTTAGGTACTTATTTAAGCATGATTAAAAAAAACTACCAAACACAAAGTGTACTTGACAAGTGACTGTCTTCTGCATTGCATGAAATCAAAATATTACCACTTACTTCTTCAGACTTTGGTAAAGAGTTTTAAACATGGATTCAGAAATCCAACCAGTTGAATACATTATTATGCCCATATGCCATTCTTCAATTACTGGACACAAGAAAGAGCTTAATAGACAAAATAATCCATAACTTAGCCAGACTAATCCAGGAAATGGGTCAACAAAGCCTGAAAAGCCTTTCTGAAAGGCCACTGGAGACTGCATAGTACAAGTTCTGTGCCAGGCAGTGTCAAGCTCTAAAGATAACTAGGAAAAGAGTAGAGAAAAACAAAACTCTTTTCATATTTATTTTTAGATGTGGCTGCATAGCTCTGCTAATGACCAAAATACAAGCTTAACTAGTAAATAAGGGGCAACAACTGTGCTCCATACTCACTCAGGTAATGCTTGCCAAATTGCATTCATTAGTCCATCCAAAAATCACACAGGATCTCCAATGAACTGCACAGAGTGAAAGCCAGAAGATTGGTTTGTCACTCAGCTCAGGATCAATTTGCAGCTCTGTTATTAGAGTAGGACTGAGCACTCCATGATTAAATCATGGCCAGGCTTGTTCACAAATGGGGAGCAATCTGGCTGTGCCAGCAGAGAGCTTTGGGAGGCCTCATTTATCCTGGTTTTTGGCTGGGCACTGAGAACATGAGTCAGATGAGTACTCCAAGAGATGAATTTATTTGGGCTTTTGGGACTCTGGAGGAAGAGAAGCAATCCCTACAGCACGGAGCCTTCAGCTGAGACTCCTCAAGGAACCCAGAATTCCCAAATTCACCCCCGTTCCTGAGCCCACAGAAGGAAACGCAGGTGTGACCTTCACTACTGAAGCCAAACTCTGTTTTTAGAGATGCATTTCTCACGGAGGAACTGAAGGCAATTCAGAAGCTGAACCATGAATTCTGCATGTTCTTTGTAAGAAGGGAGGAATAGAGGCTTCCCTGCAAACCAGCCTTTGGGGAGGGTGGAAAAGGGGACAACAGAGAAAGATTCTGCTATAAACACCATGAAAGCCAACTGATCATTGAAAGCATATCAAAGAGACTGAAAATGAGGAGATATATATAAAATAGATGCCTTCAGCTGATGGATAAATATTCCTACAGCTATCACTCCCAAAGTTCAAGAGCATCCACTCTGTTCTGTGTGCAGATGGCTGCTCTCCAAACCCTGAACTACAGAGGCATAAAGAAACAGGGATTAAGCACAGTATATGATCCACTTAGGAAAACAGTCAGTCTGTCTGTCATTTGCATGTTGGTATCACTCCATTATTGCCAATTTCCTTAAATCCCTCTGCAGACCTACTTAAAAAAAGCAGAAAACCCCTTTGGCTTTCTTGAGCCTCCAAATACAACCCTGACAATGCACTGAGTGAACATGATCAGGAATTTTTTTTTCAGGTACAATGATAAAGCTAAAAACAATTCTTAATAAAAGATTTAGGCAATAAGGTTTTCATCCCTGTAAAAAGATAAGCACAATACCATTTCTTATGCATATTTTAAAGCTTTAGATATCTAAAGGGAGACTGATAAGCTCGAGATTAATATGAGTGTGTTAAGTGAATTTTCTTGACAAAGAATAAAAGACAAGAAAAGGTAAACCAGACAAATAACCCTTTCATATGCAGAAAGTATTCACATGGCAGGGAAATAAATGCCAATTTTACATCAAGGCAGTTGAATTACACAAATATACAAACCTAAGCTGCATTACCAGTTAAAAGTTTGCTACTGATTGTATGTTTGGCCCATATAAACAGGTCATGTTTGATAGAAGCTACAAAAAACAGATTTAGTTTAGGGGGAGAATCTTCACAATAGTCAAATTTGAGACTAGCATTTTTTTTCTGCAGGGAGGGTGGCCAGCACTATTTCTAAATATTAAACTGTTAACTATCAGATTAAATCACAAGGTTTTGTTCTCTTACTGTCTCCACATGCATGCAGGTGTTAAGATTTGAGTAATAGTCTATTCTACTGAAATATGATTTACTTTCCTGTCTGATTTCACACCTCATCTTCTGCTTAGTTATTGAGTTTCCTAGAGAGGTAATTAAAACAGGAAGCTATTTGGTTTGGATATTTATTCCATAAATATCCACTATTTCAACCCTGAAAATAAACCAACAAACAAACAAATAAATAAAGGTAAACAGTAATACTGTATAATTACTAGCAATATGTGTACTAATTGCTAATTACCAATATCAGGATACAGAATTTCTGTAGGCCTCACAGATCCACATTAACAGAAACTCAGTGAAACTCTGTAAAATAATTTTGAGTGGACTGAGATAATGGATACACACAAATGAATTTAAATCTGCCCAATTTCCACGAGTAGAGGTGGGAGAGTGCTAATGCAATATTCCCACATTTCTAGAAATTTTTACAGGTGAATTTCTTTCCTTCATTCTTTACGACTGCCCTTTCAAGAATGATGACTTTGTTGTCTGAACCAAATGTTTTGTGAAACCTTTTTTCCCACTTACATCCAAAAATACGTCATAAAAATAAGCACACGTTATAAATATTATTCACAGCAGTTTGATTAGTCAAAATTATCTCTTTGTATTCTGATTGCAAATCTAAAATTCAGATTTCAGAAATTATTTGCAACTGCTGACGTATTTAAGTAATCAAAGACAGAGCAGTTTACCAGTCCTCCAAATTGACTAATAGATGGTAGAAAGTAAAGAATTATTCTGTTCAGCCACCAAAAGACATTTTAATATTCAAAAGGAGCATTAAATATTTTTTAAAAACCTGAATTTTTTTTTTTTAGATTTCATAATTTGTTTGGATCCACCTAAAGCAGAAGGAGGGTTCTTTACCAAGGCAATTCCGAGTGAGGGTAATACCAGCAGGATCCTTAGAAAGTAAATATCTAAGAATGAGAAGAGTATTGTCATTCTTGAACTGTACACAGGAAAAATGGTCAAGGATACACAAGAAACTGCAAACATACCTGTTTCCTGTCAAGGACTACAAAGTCTTCCTCAAGGAACACTTCTACAGAAGCATTATAGGAACGTAACCAAATAAATGCAAAGACAAGAACAGAAGTGGCTGATCAGGATATTCTGTTAGAGCCACTGTTGGTTGATATTCACAGAGCATGAAAGAACAACTATTCAGTTGAAGAAACTGTGGAACAATGAAAAATTTAAAAAATCACTTTATTTTCTCTAAAGATCATGCTTGGATTCTCTTCAACACATTTAGCAAATTTTAAAAATTCTTTGTCAAATTCTCTCTCATTTTCCTGACCTCCTGAGACAGTCATACTTCAGCCCAAAATGCAACTAAAGAGCAAAACTTTAAATGTGAATTTACAAGACCAAATATATGGAAGTAAAGGTCTATAGAACTGTTTTTCTTTTCCTTTCACCACAAGTATTAACACTGAAGTATGGAAATTGCATTTTTGCAAGCCCTTACGATTTGACAGCTACCAAGCTTGCTTCAGAATAGTGAGAAAAATCTGCCTGCACTCATACCAGCAAAAATAGAAAGAAAAGCAATCTGTTACCATTAAGACTCATTCCAGTATTTTCTATAAGCAGAGATAAACTTCTTTTGCCCTTTTGGAAAAAAAACTTCTTTTGCTCATCTCTGGAAAAAAGTGTTTTGTGCACACTCGTCTGAGAGGTATTTTCTGAAGCCCTGGTGCAAAGAGAAAATTACTCTCTTCTCAAATATCTCAACACAAATTTTCACCTAACAGATTAAATAAATGTCATTGAATTGTTATAGAGTAAACTGCAATTTTACTTTTTCTCTTAATTGAAATGTTTCCTTTAAAAAACCCAGCTCATTAACTACAGAACTCTATCAAATACACAGCTTCAAGTTTATTGACTTATGCCAGATAATTTTTCTTTCTCAGATTTATAATTTGCTTAAAATAAACGACTACATGGTTTATCTCATTAAAAGAGACACAATACAAGTCCAGAGTGAATATAAAATAAGTAACCATCCTATGTTGTGTGCTTTGCTCAGCTGAGAAACACTGAACAGTGCAAGAAATAATGGATACAAGAATTGCAGTGCCTCCAAGGCATTTCAGAGCACTGAAATGTCAGGAGTCAGCACAGCAGCACCTCAGGGGGCAGTGGCAAAGCTGCCAGAGTATCCACAAGCAAACAGGAGCACGGAGCAGGATGCAGGTTTGGCATTACCTGACTGGCACTACCCAATGGCTCTCTCTGGCAGGGCTGCTGCCCAAAGCTCCCAAGAGCTCCCAGAGGGATGGGACACTTGGCCCTCAGTCTGATTTAACCACAGCATCAAACCACAACCTGAGGCTGCTGACAGAAAACAGACAGGCCTCTCCCTCCTTCCACCCTCCAAATATTTGCTGTTAGCCTGGTGAGACAAAATTGCTCAGCACAGCTGAGCCAAGCACTGCTTTGGCAAAGGAGATGGGGCAGCACTGGGCAACTGCAAGGGCAATTTCCAGAGGGATCTTCTGCCTGGCAGTTTGTGCTGCTGGGGAAATGAAGCCTCAGTGACCATCCACAAAGTGCCTTTACTTGGAGGAAGAGTCCCTGTACAAAATCCACTATGACAATGTCCCTTTATTTCCAACAGCATCTAAAAGAACACTTTCCTTTTGTTCTGCTCTTGCAGCAGTAAGGGCCCATTAGCAGCAAATGCCACATCAAATCCCTTCATAATCTATTTGTTCTTTGATGAACTGCATAAATCTACTTGGAAAGCCTGAATGGTAAATTCTCTTTGGCTGGGTTATGGAGCTAATTGCAGCTCACTGGCCAGTGGGATTTAAACTGAAACTAGAACATAAGCCAACAGCATCCACTCATGTGATGCTAGGTCCCATAGGCTAGAGAATATACAATTTATTAAAATCAAAGACTGATTAGAAGTGTATATTCTTCAATAAAACAGTCTTAATTCAATCACACATACTGCTAAAAACCAACACAGGTTATATATGTTCCCATCACATGAAACATGATGTTTCATGGAAAGGAAAGAAATTGGGTGAGTTGGGTAAGAAGTTTGTAAACAAACTGACAGAGGTAAAAAAAGTTCTGGTTCTTATCACTGAAATCTCATAACAAAAATAAGATATGGAAAGGGCACCACACAGACTCTTATTTCATCTCCCTGTTACAGGTATTACTGTACTGGACATGCCTGCATTTGGAGTACTCAAATGCTCTGCAGATTAAATCTCTCATTGCTTTGCTGCTCTACAGAATGAAATATTAAAGTCTTCTTGTCCTATGTCAAAGACACCAGACTTTCTTAGTCAACAAGTATAAGCCAGCTCACGTGCTGACTGTGCAGTGACCCTTCCATAACATCTCCCAGCCATACAAATACAATATATATTCATCAGGAGTGTCTTTTCCCATTTATACAGCAATTTGGTATTGTCATGTGCTGGCATAAAATGCATTACATGACAGGCTGAACATTTTATCCCCCCTAAATCAGAATTAAAATAATGAGAAGTTATTTTATTACAGAAAACATTACTCAAAGTGTCGACAAACTTAGTGAAAAGCAAAAATTCTGGGTATTTTAATATATCCTGGATTTAGAAATATGGGACTGAAGGGTCTATATACAGTGAAAGAGTCCAGCTCCATCAGGCAACCCCAAATTGATCAAACTTCATCTTAAATGTACTGATAATGCTTTGCATTACCCAACAGAAGGTATTTCAGGATGTTTCTTGTCCTATAGTTAGAAATTTTCTTTTAACTTCCAGCCTTAAATAACTCATGATATTTTTCTATCAGCCTCTTATTGGTGTTCACCTGTTTCTGTAATTTTTGATTTCACCCTGAGCAATACTGATGTAGAAAACAGCAAATGGTAAATACATATGGTCTATGACATGGAGTAAAATAAAAAGACAGAAAATAGCAGAAAACCCTAACACTGTTCAAAAAGCAGCCTCCAGAAGCCAGTATGAGCTATAATATGACCAGCAATTCAAATATTCCTTTCAGACTCCACCTTATTTTGGGATTTATGTTTTCTAAAGGAGGCTACACTTTTTAAGCAGTAGGGTTAGTTTTACTTTCATTTAGACTAAAAATGTAAAGCATAGCATGTCCCACAAGTATTGTGAGTTTAAAAATTAGTTACCACAAAAATAAACTAATTTGAGGCAAACCATAATTCAATTTTTCTCCTTTTGATTTGACAGATATTTTCCAATTACCACAGTAAGGTTATATTTTATGTTGTTATATAGGCTGGACACTTTCTCTGTTTATAACCCCAGTAGCTCACATCACAATTTCTGAGGCAGGGTGTTGGGAAGCAATAAAATGTTGGAGAGATTGTTAACAGACCAAGTCAACTTCAGTGCAGAACACAGAAACTGATCAGCATTCATATTTTAAGATCAAGAAAATCTTACAACTTTAAAATCTTGTTCTCTTCCACAGAATCAAATTAAACCAGAAAGTTGTGGTGATGCCTTTTTCCTGGTGTTAGGAAAATGAAGCCAGACACGGTTAGAGGGGTTGGGGTCTTTCCCTCAGTATTTTAATCAGGATCCTGTTTGATGCATCCACTTCACCCAGGTGCCAGCGTGGCAAATGCACCCCCATCAATCACACACACCAGTTCTAGACTTTACACAGCACAGATCCTACAAGGGAGCCCAATGCTGGGGCTGGGCTGGGCTCAGCTCGAGTTTCCAGAATCTGTCCTGCCAGGAGACCTTGGGTTCCTGAGCCAGTGGGAATGTTTGGTGTCCCTGGCTCTGCAGCTCTGGGCTGTTCAGTCTCAGGGCCTGCAGAACACTTGCAAAACACTGAGCACTAAACTAAGTAAAAGGTTGCAAGTATGCACACTGATACCTGTGGATACACAGAACTATGTAAAAGGGATATAAAAGAGAAGACAAAAATCATTCTGGCATCAGTGGTGCACGATTTCCTCTCTTGTAGAACTTGTAAAGCTTGATTTTTAGCATCAGAGGGAACAAAACTTAAAAGAAATGTGAAGAACTGGTATTGAAGTTTGAAGGTAAGCAGTGAAAATTGAAGAACCACCAGGTTCTTCAAGAACTGCCAGGGCTCAGCATCTCCCTAACAGAAGGCAAAGCATGGAGCAAGGCAGGAGGGGACAGCACCCTCACCAACGGGTGCAGCACCCAGAGAAGATGAGCTGGGCAGGTCTGGTGACAGCCAAGCTGAGACAGCCAAGGCCACAGACATGAGGAGGGCTGAGCTCAGCAGGGCCTGGTCACAATGAGGGCCAGTGACAGCAGCCACAGGTCCCAGTGACAGCAGCCACAGGTCCCAGTGACAGCAGCCACAGGTCCCAGTGACAGCAGCCACAGGTCCCAGTGAC
>JAHLSL010000073.1:6386236-6399043 GCA_025920805.1 Petroica traversi
GACAGCAGCCACAGGTCCCAGTGACAGCAGCCACAGGTCCCAGTGACCACAAGGTCACCAGGATGACCGAGAGCAAGGCAGGATGAGCAGGCAGCCCTTGGCTGAGGATCTGGCTCAGGGAGGGCATTGCCTGGCACGAGGCTTGGGCAGGACTGGGGGCACAGGCTGAGTTCAAGGGCAGCAGCCAAGCAAAGAGGGCAAGAAAGGCCTCCTTCTCCCACGTTCCCACAGCTTTTCCCTCCCAGCTGTGCCCAGCTGTGCCCAGCTGTGCCGTCGAGCACAGCCCAGCCCTGCCAGGAGGGCAGGGGCTGCCCAGGGCCTGGCTGCAGCTTCCAAAGGAAACTCAGCTTGTAAGAACCAAGGACAGAGCCTGCCCAACTCTCAGCCTACACAAGGATTCCTTCTGAGAGCAGAACAGCTGCTGGATGATATTGGCACAACTACAGAACCACCCGAAAAATGTGGTTTGCATGAGTTAACCAAAGCTGTAAAGTGAAAGCCTCTCAGTTTAAATCCCTTGGCACATACAAATATCTGCTTCCAAACAGAGCTGGAGCAGCACACCTTCATTTAAGACTTACTAAAATAATGTTGCTGTAATTAAGATCTTTTCCAAACAAATTTTTAAACACAAATAACATCAGTATATTCATATTTTTAAAAACCCTACACTTCCATCATTCTTCATTAATTTTTAATAAATCTGAAAGATTAGAAAATACAGCATTTCTTTTACTTCTTTACACTTTAATATACAACACAAAAATATTCTAAGCAAGTACAACAGTTAAAATATGATCCCCTCATTATGTTCTGACTGGATTTTTCACCATTTAACAGTAAGAGGGTTTGGCTCCACAACTGTTTAAACCAACAAAAATCATCTCTATCAGTGTCACTTCATGGAAACATGGAAAATAATTCAATTCTCTTTGCTTGCTTGTTGTTGATTAATTACTTAATTATAAGCAGCTCTCTGTGGTATCAGAGAAGCATCTGCTCTGATGCAAAAGAAAGGCAAGAACATGCAAGCAGTGCAAAAGGACAGAGAACACCCTGAACTTCTCAAGTCACAGTGTTGAAATTTAGAATTGAATAGGCACATTAAGAAAATCCATCAGTGCTGGAGTGGAGCATTTTAGAGTGCTTATACTGAAATACTTCCCTGCTTAGCTACTCTGCCATCATGACAAACATCTGCCCTAGTATTTATATTTTGTGCAATTGTAGTAATTTTTCTAAGGTTAATCAGTCAATCACTTCAGAGACCTGGAATTACAGATATTTAATGACACTGCAGCTATCAACTACATTACATTATTTTTAAGTACTCGTTTTAGAGACTTCATATACTGCCTACTGGCACAAACACAATTTCTAGTTAAAAACGTTTTAAGACACCAAAAAAGGCTGAAGGATAATGGTGTTTAGTATTTTTGGTTGCATCATAGTTGGGACAAATCAAAGACAAGCTTGCCAAGCAACCTGGCTCCACCTACCATGACCATTCACCTTCTTGTGATTCCACCTATTTAACCTCTATTCCACACAGCCCTGGATTCCAAAGCACCCTTACCTTGTGTCTTTGTCCAGAATATTCAAAGTAGAATTTACATCAAAGTGTCATTTTCATCACTTTAAAAATTACTTTCTTTTCAACACAAAGTCAGTATGAGTTTTACTGAAAATACTTGAGTGGTGAATTTAAGATATGAGGAGGGAAACAAGCATAGGCAAACAAAGCAGAACAGGGGAAATAAGGACATAGGAAAACAGACCTGATAGGAGCCTAAACAAGAAGGAAAGGAAGGAAAACTCTTCTGTCTTTGATTAAGTATTTGGAGAGGAAAAAGAAGTTCTTCAGGATAATAAACTTTCATAATTGTTCTGCTCAGCTTAGCAGTGTGATTCATGCTTGAAATGTGCAAAAATCAGAAGTGCTGGTAAAACCTTAGGTTTTTGTTTTGCTCCTTAAGTCACTATTTTTTGTCCTGGCTTCTTTTGAAAAAAAAAAGCTGCCTCTTGGGGAGATGGAGCTGAACATCTCAGATCCAAATGACTGAATACATCACTGCTGAACCCCCACATGGAGAAGGCAAGTAGGGCTGGAGTCTGGAAAAAAGAGCTTAAGGCAGAAACTTCGGAATGTACAGTTAATGCAGTGAGACAGGAGAGAAATATCACCTAAATATAACCTAAATATAACCTAAATCTCCTTTGAGCCTGAAGAAAGCTACTGCATCTTGAAGCTTCTATAGACATCTACCATCCTACTAACAGACAACAAGAAATAGTAGAGTACTGAAAGTCTTCTTGCTATCATGCATAATTTTTAAAAGTAACTTTAAGATTCCTATTTTTCCACCTAATCCTATGCTGACTAAATTTCTAGTGATCCAGCTACAGGCCTGGTTTTTGTCACATTATTCCTATATATTAGGTTTTTTAAATAAAAAAAGAAGGTATGATTTAAAATGTGAAACATTGCTGTTCATTATTACTAAGCTTAAAACCTTTGGGGATATTTTTCCCAGCTGTAGTTTAACGCCTAAGCAAAAATAAGGTCTGTTTCCAGATATGCTGGGGACTTGGTAATACAGGGAGGGTCATCTGCTGACACGATGTTATCCTGCCAAGCAGAAAAAGCATGATGAGGCTGCTATTGCACAATATTTCTCAAAATAAATGTTGAAATTACTTTTGTATCTATTCATAGTGATACATTTTGTCTTACTGCCCACCTTCCTCCAAGAAAGAGCTATTTTTAAAAAGGTGATTTATGCAGTTGACAAATATTTTTCTAGCTACTCTTCAATTTTTTCTATTAATAATTGAGATGGGATGAAGTGACTTGTACCAGAGAAGTAACTGAACGTGTCGTTATCTGATGAATGGTCTGGTCAATATTTGTGTCCTGAACACAAGACTGGATGGGATAACAGCTGCCACTAAAATAGTGAACAGCAGTAGAAAGTTTTTGCCTGTGTTATAGAGACAAATACATGTTAAGCTCCTGTTCCAACCAGGCAAGAGAAACAGAGCAAGTGTGAATATGTTCCAAGAAGCACAAAAACTTCTGACAAGTTCAGCTGTGATCTCCAGCAGAAAGGATTAGGTCTTATCTTAGGAAAATAAACTTTCTCAAAGGGATGAGCCAGGAGGTTCTACCACACTCTTCAATTCGCTGCCTTTAAGTCTTCATAAAACTACATAAAAAGTGAGAATAAAGGAGAATTTATTTAAAACAGTCAGTTCATATTTCCTGGTCCTCCTTTTACAGTTAAGAACCATTGCAAACACGCACGTGTAGCTGTATTAACAACCCTTCTTTTACTAAATCCAAACAGAAACTTGGAATTAACAAGCCTTGGCACTAAGAACATGATGACAGCCCACCACCTACATGGGAATGGAATTTTGTGCTGTTCTGGAAAGTGAGGTACACTATGAAAACACAAACATTTTCTAATTTGTGTCCTTAGAGACTCAAGACAATTTTACCATTGTGCTGTATCCCCAGATACTTAGATACATCACCTGGCAACTGAGGCATATATGGGAAAAAAACCCAAACAAGTCCCCCAAAACACAATGAAACAACAACAAAAAAAAACCAAACAAAAACCAGTGGTCAGAAACAAGAGATGGGAAAAGCAGCCTTTTACAAAGTGTTTAAGTACTTACTTTAAAAAAATCTACCTGGCAGGTTATTTGCCTATTCTTTAACTAAAACCAGGCCATTCCCAGGCAACTACACCACCCCTGTCACACCAAAGGACAAGGAGACGCAGAAAAAGGACCTCTACAAGGCCATTGGCCAAGCCATTCCTGATAGCTCTCATAGCCTTGTAAAAGAAAAAGTTCTGCTACAGCAGAAAAGAAGGGAGACAATTCCTTTTTTTGTCCATGAGCTTGCATGACCCCCTTCAGGGAAAGAGGATGTAAGCCTGTAAGCTTCTCATGACAACATTTGCCAAGTTTTATAACCATGCACTTTCTTCAGTGTCTCCCTTCTTCAGGCCAGTTGAAGCATCACTAACTCAAAAACTGAGCAGTGAGTTTGCATTCCTTATCTCCCTCTCTCCCCCTCCTTCTGCTTATCTTCATATCCTTAAGTGCCCTATGACTGGAAAGGGCATCTGGCTTGCCAGGCCAACTGACTCATACTTCTTACAAGGCACCAAAAAGCAAGAAAGACGGAATCTCCAAACATTTACTGGAAGGCAGGAGCAGAAAAGAGCAAAACCACAGAAACCAGACAGCAAAAAGGCTAATGGAGTATGGGAAAAGAAAGTTGAGATGGTAGACAAAGAGTAATTCAGAGGTGGAAAGTGTATAGGAGCTAATTAGGAATGACACAAAATATAAAGGATTTTTGACTGCTAGCACAACAATCTAGTCCTGGTTAAACTCCAAACTCTCCAGGACTCTGCTACAGTAGACTTAGGAATTTACATAACATTCATCTGTATATATTAACCCTCTACTAAAACATATTCAAACACGTAGAGTTTCATTTCCTATTGTCTTTAACAGTATGAAATTAAACCCTCCATGTTTGAAAGAAATGCTGAATTCTCGTATGAAAGTTTTATAATTCCTTTCTCTACACAACAAGAGGAATTTTAAAAACTTGCCCTGCAAAATATGCTCTCAGTAAGACAATAAGGAAAAAAGATGAAAGATGGTCCTCAGTTTTGTCTTCCATATATTTATATTCCTACTCCATCTTCATGGCTTCCCTCTCTGATACATACAAGGACTTTTCAGATTTGTCCTCATTGTTTTTCTCAGCTGATCCTATGACAGAACACTCCAATCCCAATTTGCCACACAAAAGTCAGGTGCCAGAAGACAGGGTAATTACCTAAGAATGAACTGAAAGCCTCACTTTCTTTGACATTTTCTGAACTGTGGATTTATAGCAACCTTCTCTAGAACTGCCTAAAAAACTGCCTCAACTTAATTATCACATCTACACACCATACTTACAGAACAACATACCATAATATGGTGTAACTTGCTGTACTCATGGTACCTCACACCACATTTTATATCTTGAGAAAAGGGGAAAAGATGTTGGGCCTGTCCATGTTCAAAACACTGCCTGCAATCTGATCAGAGCAATCATAATCAATCTTGACATAACAAGCCAAGTAAAACATCAGGGACTGTGGAGAAGTTAAGTAGTACCTTTATACCATGTTAGCCACATTTTTTTTTCATTTGAATTACTATTAAAAATATTCCTTTGGGAATATTTTTTTTTTTAAGGATACAATTGAATCTTAGCAGGAGATGGCATTGAGCCCATCAGACCTGATACTGCTTTCTGTGACATAAGCTTAGTGTTCTTCACTATTGTTTTTCTGGTTTCCATCCATTCTTACTTTCTGTTTGAGAGAAGAATGGATGACAACACATATCCTGAGGCCATTTGGTTGCTTGAGAGTAAAAATGAGGTTCAGAGGTGCAGAGAAGATTATTAATTGTGCCCTTATCCATGGCTGCTACAAGTTTATGATTCCAAGGCACTTCACAAACCAATGGAATGAAGACTCAGAGTGTTAGGATTTAATGGCAGACACAAGATCAGTACTGAGGTACCCAAGTAACAGTGCTGCAAACACTAATTGTAATGAACAAGTAAACATTTGATGAGGATTGTGTTAAAGCATCTTCTTAGAAGATTGGGAGTAGCAGATAACAATGGAATTATATCAACTTTTTGGTCACACCAGCTTTATTACAAACCTCCCTGGTTTTCTTTGGAGATTGTACAGTATCCAAGGGAAGTGGAGTAGGGAATCTTCCAGTAACTTACAGATACTACATGGTGGGGTTGCAGTAAATGACCTTTAGAGGTCCCTTCCAACCCAAACTATTCCATGATTCTCCAATACTGGAGATAACTTACCACAGGCAGGATGTACAAAAAGGTTCTAGGAATGTCTGATATGGGGATAAAAGCATGTTAGTTATTCTTTCATTGGAAAGAAATTAGTATTTACCATGCAGCTTTATTGGCACTCAGTTAGAACTGAATTAGAAGAGAAAATACCTCACTTTAAAAGCTACATTTTTTACAAAGCAGACCTAGACATACCCAGTTGCTGGAAGAGAAGAGCCACACTGGTGCCTGTGACAGGAAGGCTGTCATGTAGAGGAGTCTGTATCAGCTGTCGGTCTCCAGCTCCCAAAGAAAACAATTTCTGTGGAAAGAGTTTTTAAAATTAAATTTATATAGAAGGAACAAGCTGTTGTCATACAGATAAGTGATCCATACTGCAAAAATTACTTATTTTGTGTACAGAAATCTTAAGGCAAATAGAGATCTGAAATATAATTTGAGAAGAGTGATATATCTCCTTGAATGTATAGGATGACAGAGTCTCCCTTGCATTTACACTGACTTAGTTAAATAGTTATTTATTTAGAAGGCAGTTAATAGTACATTTCTATTAATACAATAAAAAACCTTCCAGGGGAAAAAAAGTTTAAAATCCACTTAAATCAGAAAAATGTTCAGTATTACTAACTGAATTTCTTTGCTCTCTACTGTCTGCATGCACGTATTAAGAATGAAACCACTTGAGACACGTGAGTATTGAAGAGGACCCTTCTGCTATTCCTGCATTCCTGCTCTGCACATTAAAGTAGAATTACAACTTCAGTTACCTTTGCAGCACAAGGACACATCTCCCTGGAGGGAGGCAGGAAATGGGAGTGAAAGGAGTGCATTTGAGTACCACATCCCAAACAGCACTGCAATTGCAAAAGCCCCTTGCTTTGCTCTCAGTAAATCCACATGGCATTCAAGCAGAGAGTGACTTCCAGCAGTTACCTCTAACCACTGACTCCCATGAGCTGGGGGGTTCTGAGTGGCAAATCTCAACCCTGGATGGCAGCAAATGGGGAATGCAGGCAGGCAGCAAGCTCTGGCTGCTGCACAGCAGGTATTTGAAAGCAAAAATCTTCCCAGTAAACTCAAAGAAATCCCTGAGCTGCAGCAGAGATGCTCTGCCCCAGCAGCAGAACTGGATGCAGGTCAGTAACTCATTGCACTGCTGATTTTTCCATGAATAACCTGGGAGGCTCCTGAAGGACTGCTGGGAATAAATGCCACAAGAATGCTCCCATTCTAAGATATCTGATTCACATCCAGCCCTGGAAGCATGAGGCTTAAGAACGAAAAGAGAAACTCCTTATTTCTGATTTAAATGATAGTTTGATTCTAGCAAATTGAAGCTGGAAATGAGTGAGCATTGTATTTGCCAAGAGAAAGCAGAAGGAGGAACAAGCAGAGGAGCATGACTTTTCCTTCCTCTTCCAGCAGAGAAAAGGCCACTGAGAAAAGCTGCATTTATAGACAGGGAGAGAAAAGAGAGGACAGAAGCAGAGCCAGAAGTTCAAGTGGATCACCAAAACCAGAAGCTTGATGCTCAAATACCACTGGAAAAGAAGGTTTCTGATGAGGAGATATCATCTAATTACTCCCTTTAAAAACCAAAAGCCTCAGACACAAATCCAGAGATGTGGCTGCCTGGAGAGCAGAAAGGCAGAGCTTGGCTGAGCTGACAGGACATTCTGATACTTCCAGCACTAAGAGAAGCTCCAAAGCTGCCAGGGCTATGGGAAAAGCAGAACAGAATCAGTGATTGTAAGATTTTGAGAGGGTTGATAATCTATAGGTTGGGTGGGAAGCTGTGTGGAACTGACTTTCAAACGTTGCCATTTGCAGATGGAGTTTCCAGGTGTATTTCATAATAAGGACCAAAATTCCCCACCAGTGTCACAGCATAAAGCAAGAACCAAGCACAGAAGACCAAAATGGCTTGTCAGAAACCCACAAAAGCCTAGGAATAATTTATGTAAAGTAATTTCTGCTCACGGAAAGCACAGGTGGAAAGCAGTTATTCACTGGAAAAACCTGTTCTTATTTTTCAGTGCATGGGCTATCTGCATCTCTGAGAAAACCACATCTGAGTTCCTTTTTTAGCATTTAAAAAACAAATTATGAAAATAGCAATTGAAATGAGTTACCAAAGAAGAGACCAGTGGAATCCTAAACTCCATAATGAAAAGATATGCATAAATGAACAGATATGAAGGTTATGTTAGAAAATGGCAAAGAAAAAAAGCCTTTAAAAAATTCTGTAGCAAGCAGGAATATTCCTGAACATTTTATTATTTAAAAACTAAACTTACACAAACTGCTTAATTTGTTAATGTGCCCTGTAAAAGCCAACTCAGTGACAAAATTAACCCTTTGACCTTATCCTGGAATGGAATTTTTGCTGTCTTTAGAAGACAGGCCACAGGGAAAGCACTCACAGGCCACAGGGAAAGCACTCAGCTGAACTATGATCTTTTTTTCATCAAAAATATCTCAAGAATTTATTTTTTGTTTTCTTCATAAATTAAATTAACTGGAAAAACACCCTTTCCCCCTTCCCCATTTACCTGAGAGCCTCCAGAAGCAGGGACAAGGCATGAACACAGATTTGCAATGAGAGTCTCCAGTGACACATTCAGGCTGTCCACGTACACGGTGTAGATCAAGCCAAGGCAAGCCTGGAAAGGTTGACAAAACAGATCAGACAGGCAAGGCAGATGTCAAATTATTTAAAGATCTATGCATATAATTAAAAAAAAAAATGTTCTTCTTCATAGTTATTAGTGAAGTACTCTCCAACCAAGGACAAAATAATTTGTACAGAGGCAATAATTCATTTTAAAAATTAGCTTGGCTACTTACAAGGGATGTATGCTCTTTTTAATCTGTGTATAGTATTTTTGCTTTTTTTTTGTTATACAAGAAATTAAAAATTATAAAAATCAACACGGCTTCATCTGTGCTTTGAACTCTACTGGACCTAAACCTGACTCAGTTCCAGGGCAGAACTCTGATTAATCCACGAGCTTCTGAGGCTCATTTTCAGACCAGTATCAATCACCAACAATTCCATATATGTCTTAACTTGCACTCTCTATTTTATTATATCAATGAAAATATATTTTATGATAATAGTATATTAATATTTCAGCATTTCTAATGGATCCAATTTCAATTGAGAAATCACAGATACAGCTTTTTTCAACTAATAATTTAATGCAGATCAACATGACATTCTAAAAAGCCTTTGGACAAAAGGAAACAACTACTTCACAGCATCTTTTGCCTTTTAACTGCTGAACTTTGATAAATCAGCAAACATGTCAGTAATTCTCTTCTAAGTAATAATTCCAACAGCAACTTTTCATGTAACACATAATTAAACAGTGAAACTCTGTACCGTGGGTTGCTGTAAAATATGAATGTTAAGAAAGTGAAGTAATTATAGAAAACCCCCCTACAACCAACACGTCTGGTTCAGGATGTCATTTAACTATTACTCACATTGAATTAGGAAAGCATTTTATAAAATAATCTCTGTAGCCTGCCCTGTTCTTATTCACTTTGCTTTGCATTTGCTATGGGCCACTACCAGAGACAAAATACTGGGCTTTGCAGACTTTTAATCTCACTTGGTGCAGTCATGCTAAATGTCTAAAGACAACTGCTGAATGATTTCCTCTTTGATCTATAAACTGAACTTTATTTGTTTCTGTTCATATGTATTAGCTTAGGAGAAATTTAAGCTTTTCATTTATCTCAGATAAGTCATATTTCACCAGCTGAAAGTAATCCAGGATCCTAAATCTCTGTCATGCATCTTAATTTGGTCTGCAAGAGGCTTGGACATTTTGCTTTATATAGGGAGGACAACTAGATTTTCCCTATTCATTTACCATTATATAGTTAGTCAAATATTGTCTGGTTTTGTCCTAATAACTCCTTTCATTACAGAGTACATTGAGCCCAGAAAAATCTCTATCACTCCTTCTGTGTTGTTTTAAAACTGCTTGGAGGGCAAAAAACCACTACTTTAACCTACAGGGGTTATTTACTGTCACAGATGCTGAATTTTATCTAGTTCAATCTAAAGCTACTCTTGCTTTTAAATTCCCAATCAATCCTAAGTGGGGTATTTTAAATCAAAAGTACAGTCACTGTTACTCATTTAAAACCGAGTTTTTCTCCTGATATATTGTAAATAGCAATTGCAAGTTCTTTACCCTGAAAATTTCTGGATAATCGAGTCTGGACACCAACACCAGACTTTTAGGAGCAAATACTTCTGCAGGCTGAATTAAACCAGACTCCTCTTCACCTCCAAGTTCTTTCGTTCCCTTGAAAACAGAAACACTTCCATTAATAAGCAGGAAGAAACCTCACACCAAAATGTCAGCATTTTTACCAAAAGTGAACATTTCTCAGAGCTTCAGAAAAATACTGCATTATTTGGAACTGGTAATAAAACCAAACAACAGAAGCACATTCCAGTGATTCTCTGAACTCCCTAAAGCTTCAAGATGTAACTCAGTTTATTAAAACTCACCTGGGAAGCCATGCACCAATGTACCTCAATGAGTTCTCTGAGACAGCAGTTTAACAGGACACTGCTGCATATTAAATATTCCCTGTGGCACATTTTAGGTAGTGAAGTGATTTTAGAATGGACCCTTCACATTGAAGCGTTACCTGATTTACAGCCTCTCCAAATACAGAGATCATGCATTTCACAAAAGAATGTTTGGTTGTCCTCCTCATATTCATAGAATTAAATTTCTTACAGAATTCCCACTAACATTACAGCTGAAATTATCTGTAATGTCATCTCCAGCCTGACCTACTGAATTTGGAATCTAAAGGAATTTCTTCACAAGGAAACGAGTTCAGATTTCACAAAAAAGTCCCTCACACTTAGGATTCACTAAGGGTAAAAAAAAAAGAATGGCAGTGCAAATAAACTTGCAGTTGTTCATGATATTATGCAAGTGGCTAAACCTCCTTGCCAGAACTTATTCAATCACAAATAGTTTATTATTATTCATAGCCAAAACTGAAGATGTCACTAAATATTTTCATTTCTAAAATTCCATACATTCTTTGACAAATTAAGTTTTCAGATGACAGAATGTCCTTGCCTTCCAATTTCTGCCTGTAATTCTCTCCACCCCCGCACCACCCACCAAATTTTTTTTATTTGTTCCTCTAACCAAGCATTCTTCCAAGCAAAAATCACTAGATTATCTTAATTAAGAACACGAGAAAAATTACACCCATTTTCATATGAGAACATGAAATATCTGCCTTCTATTTCTGTCATGTTACTACTCATCATCTCAGTTTCTTTAAAAAAAACCCCAACATTTCTCCTAAGAGGACAAAATCTGATAAAAATGCACTTAAATGCCAGGAATGCTGTGAGTTCATGAGGTTTATTTCACAACCTCAATTCAGAATGTATAGTTTTTTTAGGTAAATGCTAACCAACAATTTAGCATTCAAGTAAATATGATGCAAAAGAAGAGTATTTCAGTTTTAATCAGAATAGCTTGGTTAATACAGTACAGCATTTTCATTCCAAAATAAAACTTGTTGGTACAACAATATATATACACATATGGGCAAACACTTGGCTTTTTACATTAAATTTTATCTAAATGTCAACTAATTAATTCACAATCTATGTTCTTAGTTAAGTTTGCTTCTCATTTCTAAGACAAAACTGTGTTTCACAAATTCATAGAAAAACACAGTAACTCAACAGCCACACATCCCACACAGGCTCATTAATTTTAATCCATGTTAATACTGACAGGGAGAGCTTTTACAGGAATTACAGTTCTCTCCCTCTGTCCCCCAAAATCCCCAAATTTTTCAATTATCAGCAGAACCTTTATTGTATCAACTGTTCTAAAGAGCAACTATGAGTTCTAAGCATAAAGACAAGAGTTTCTGGATATCTGACAAATTGTGGACGTTATGAAAAATGAAATTAAAGCATTCAAGGGGACATGGAAGCTCCTCCATATTCACATGGAACTGAGATAATGAAACCTCGGGGTGCACAGGCAGGGAGGAGCTTTCCATATGAGACTATTTTAATAAAATCCACCAACTTCAGGTCAAGCCTCGAATTAATTAATAATTAGATTTAAAGCAGAACAGCAGCACAGTATGGATTGATAAGGCATTTCCACTCTCCAACCACTCTGTCCTGCTTCATGGAAGATTTACAGAAAAATACAATGTGACTGCTGTGTTTCTTCCCTGGCTCAGCAATGTGACAGGCACACAGGCACATTATTAGGAGTCACTAGACTAAGTGGATAATAATTTCAAACACATGACTTTTAACCTACT
The DNA here is from genome assembly GCA_025920805.1 of Petroica traversi. Taxonomy (NCBI): domain Eukaryota; kingdom Metazoa; phylum Chordata; class Aves; order Passeriformes; family Petroicidae; genus Petroica; species Petroica traversi. Next base: position 6,398,490 of record JAHLSL010000073.1, read on the forward strand.
TTTCAAGCAAAGCATTAACAGCATAATCATTCTGTACCCAACACTAATTACAAAGCAGCAAAGCCACAAATGTGATTCTGTTTACACTTCTGGTCAGACACACATTTCATCTTTCTTCATCCCTTTTCCCATCTAAGGAAAAAATATTCCCTAATAAATTTAACAAAATGAAAGAGTTTGTTACGTTGGGGGCGTTTTTACAATAACTATTTATTTTACATACACATGCAGCATTCAGCTTACAACATAAATAAATGGAAGGTATGGAAAGCCTTGCTAAGGATACATAACTGAAAGATGAATTTAAATTACAGAATCACAGAATCATTTAAGTTGGAAAAGACCTCTGAGATCACTGAGTACAATTCATGAACAAACATCACCTTGTCACACAGACCTTGGCACTGAGTGCCACCAGTCTCTTCTCGGGCACTTCCAGGGGTGGTGACAGCAGCACCTCCCTGCACAGCCCATTCCAGTGCCTGATCACCCTTTCTGGGAAAGGAGAGGAGAGGAGAGGAGAGGAGAGGAGAGGAGAGGAGAGGAGAGGAGAA
>JAHLSL010000073.1:6399143-6429071 GCA_025920805.1 Petroica traversi
GAGAGGAGAGGAGAGGAGAGGAGAGGAGAGGAGAGGAGAGGAGAGGAGAGGAGAGGAGAGGAGAGGAAAAGAAAGGAAAGGAAAGGAAAGGAAAGGAAAGGAAAGGAAAGGAAAGGAAAGGAAAGGAAAGGAAAGGAAGGAAAGGAAAGGAAAGGAAAGGAAAGGAAAGGAAAGGAAAGGAAAGGAAAGGAAAAGAAATTCCTCCTGAAGCTCCCCTAGGGGCTGTGTCCTCCTGTCCTGGCACTTGCTGCCTGAGGAAGAGGCCAATCCCCTCCTGGCTAAATCCTCCTTTCAGGGATTGTAGAGTGATAAAATCCCACCTGAGCTCCTTTTCTCCAGGCTGAACACCGCCAGCAGCTCCTCATCAGAATTGTGCTCCAGACCCCTCACCAGCTCTGTTGTTATTCTCTTAATTTGCCTTGGTTAATTAATATTGAAAGAGATTGCTGATTTTTTTTCAATTTTTCCCTTTTTATTTCTTTGAAACGAGCAGACTTTGAGAACAGCTGAATTTAGAAAAATGTGCCACTAGAGAGCAAAGCACTGCTCCAGATCCTTACCAATCCATTTAGTTTAACAGGTGATAAGCATCTAAAATCTAATCCAGAAATGCCTGTGCCTTGAGAAGGCAAATGAATAATTTTTCATCCAATTAATAAAGTCCTGAAAGACTTTTCCATAAGCTACACAACAGGTGATTGAGACTGAAGCAACTGTACCAAAGAACTGCATGATGACCTGTGGTTACGCATTATTGCACCATGCTTAAAATATTTAATTCCTTGCACTTAGACACGACTGAAGCCCATCAGGGTCCTGTTCCCTGCCTGTCACACCCAGAATCCTCTTTTCTTCTCCATCCTGACTTGGTTTCTTAAGTTATAAGGAGAATATAATGCAGAGATCTGTAAACTACAGCTGACTTATGTTCTCAGAGCAGTTTTCCCCTAAAAATTTACTGCATATTGCAAACCATCATGAAAACTTACATGTAATATCACAGTGCTGAATGTTGATATTTATGTCACATGAGAGCAAAAAAACATAGAGGAAAAAATTAAGGTAACTGATTTTAAAACTAAATAAAACAATAAATCCTTGAAAAATTAAAATACAATTAAACAAGCAATTATTTCTTGTATAGGTAGGACATGGTTGAGGATAATAAGTTTAAACAGAAAAATCTTACCTGGTTTTACAGCAGAGGGTTTGGTTTATTTACTTAGCCTCCTTTTTCCCCTATCTTTTTCTGCATTAATAATATTTGATAAACAAACTCAGAAAATGGTGAAACTTCTTTTGAAGGTCACATGATGCATTTTCATTTTGCTCAGCTTGGTTGCTATAGCTATAAAGTGGCCTCTTAAAAGAATGGCAAAAAAATGTGTGTGTGCATGTGTTCAGTACACTTAAACCACATCAATACATATATTTAAACTCAATTGTTTTCATGGATTTTAAAAAATAATATTTACACCCACATCTACACTAAAATATATGTACACACAACTCCTGGCACAACACAGTAATCAGTTGCATAATTCTTACAGAAATGAGAGTACAGAAGTATCCATTGAGCATATTTGAGACCTCAAGTGATGTGGTAAATTAAAATATATAATAACTAACCAACTGAAATAACAGCACCACTCCAGAGTTTATGAACTTGTTCAATAAAAGCAGCTGAATTAATAAAAGCATTAAACCAGCTTTGATCCCTGACTCATTACCAATAGTTTAGAAAAATTAACTGTGATCACCACTGTTCAGCATCACTGCTATTTATTTGTCTCCTTGTTTTCTGAAAACCCTTTGTTCCTCAGGTTAGCCATGGGATGTGCATGGCATCAAGCCCAAACTAGACAAATTATTATTTAAACATTTTTTAATGAGGAAGGTAACTGATAACTGCAGTCACCAGCAGATCAGGCACAATGGCCCAGATCCTAGAAAAAGGTTTAATACCTTCTCAATTGTGGCAGCTAAAACGGAATACTTGTGGGGCTTGTTCACATTAAGTAAGGTATTGCTTTGTTTAATCAGTGTCCTTTAGCTCTAAAAATCCCTCTACATCTATAAAAAAGTGCAAAGGTGGGCACAGTTGGCAGCATTTCATCAAGTAACAAGGTAACGGTTTGAAAGCTTGGTATTAGAAGAAAAAGTATTAAACAAAGGGTAATTATGAGAATAAAATGTTGCATATTTCCCTCAAACGGGTGTCAATTAAGAGCAAAATACTTTCTTAACACTGAAATGTATACTAAATAAATTAAATATAATGAATATTAAATAAATAATTGCACTGGGCATGTAACAAGGAAATAGGTACTTGTAGCCATGAATCAGTTTCATTTAATGTGCATTTATGTCTAAGTTAAAACATTTGTGGGCTACCTGATGTCTGATAAATGCTGACCTCACACTTCAAGTTTTCCATCAAGAGGCAATGGACTATGAAACATCTCCCTGCTTCCCACTCCCTTCCATGAAATTACACTCCCTGCAAGTCCCATCTGCCTGACACTGGATGTGTTTCAATGTTGCATGGGGCAAATCAGGACAAAACCAGGCATTTTCATGTAAGTCTCAATTTCTGCTTAACATTTCTGCATATGTTAAAATTTTTGGAAGAAAAAGTTGCCTGATTTTGTGCTACTTCAGTGAAAAATTGCAAGTCATTTAAAGGCAACGGATGTGGCAGCCAAAAAATGAATTAATATTTAAATAGCAATTTTACTCTTATTAACTTGATCTTCTTTTATTAAACAGATATATTAATTGCCATGGTCTAACCTCCAACTTTAAGGTTTCCTCTTGAACTTTTATTAACCTAATTTTGCCACAACAATCACATTCTAAATATTGATATTTAACTTAAAGATAACCATCTAGCCAAAATCAACAATAGGAAGCAAAGTCAATTATGAAAGATCAAAACGACCCACCAATGTGGTCCAAAAAATTCTCCTTACTACTGAGTGTAACATTATCACTTTCTCCATCAATGTGCAACTGAATTGCAGCACACATGAACCACAGCCATCCTTCTTCTTCAGAATCTGGGCTGCCAGTTCTGATTCATGGTGAGCAGAGAAAAGTTAGGCTTATCCTCATGTCAGAGGGAGGAAAATCAATTTAAATTGAGGTATCAATAAAAAGTTAGAAAACACAAGGCCTTGATGTAGCCGTACTGTTCTGAGGGTGGAAGCTGGCAGGAATTATTTGAAACTCAAAGGAAATCAAATGGGAGCAGAAAGTGAAGTTAGAATTGTGCTTTAATAATTCGTTCAGCCTTCGAAAGAGAAGGAACATCTCTCATTACAAAACTTGCACTCTAGTACTTCATTATGTCAAAAACACTTTGCCCTGTGCAAAATTTTGCATTGAAATGATGCCAAGTTCAGCAAGCCTGTTGTTTTTCTACTAACTGCCCAGCAACGATTTAGAGACCACGCTCAATTTCTTATTTTAGCAAAAATTATTTGAAGTTTACTTTAGTAATCTTATGCCAATTACTCATTTGGGACAGATCCCTTTCTCCTCATGTGACTTGGTCTCTGCTTGTCTTATTTGCAGCCAAACACACTCTTAGCTGCTTTATTAACAATCAAAGGCCAAAAAACATTCAGCATCAATTAATTTTATTTACTTGTCAGAGTACATAAATGCATGCATCCAATAAATTCTAACACATGCATGAAAGTTAAAATAAACCAAGCTGGCTGCTGCCAGAAGACAAATCTGCAGCCTGCCTGCAATCCTGAGCTAAAACCACAGGTAAATAGAGCAGCTCTGTGGTTTGCCTACGTGCACAGACCTTACCACTGCAGCTAAACTCACACTGGAAAAAATGAAACCTGCAAAAAAAATTCTCTGGATTTAATCATTTCAAACTGGAGACAATACACTGTAGTAATGCACAGTAAGGAGTCTATTAACTAGAAAAGATAAGGATCAAAGAGAGGAAATGATGTGAAGATCATAAAGTTATCAAATAGGGTAATCTCAAGTTTTTATGACGGGTCAGCTTGTTCACTCCCTGTAGAGTACTGATACTTCAGAGAACATATTTGATAGGAAAGAGTTTGCAGTGCACCTTCCAGCATCACACAAAATTCACACCACCATAATCTATGAGACATTTGCTATTTAATTCACCTCACTTGGAAAACCTCCAGAAGGTGTTGGTATGGATTATCACCCAAAAGCACTGCAAGCACTTGGGAACCAAAGTAACCTCACACCCACACTTTGCACCTTTCAGTGCAGCTTTCCAGCCGAGGAATCCCTCTGGGAAGCCCAAGGTGATGCAGGAATTGCCTGCAGATGCTGAAATCCCCTGGGACAATAATCAACAGCATTAAGGAACTGCTTTGAATGTTTTAACCTCTCCCCTGGGAAAGAACTGCAGCACCAGGTCCTAAGCAAGAGCTGTGCATAAGCAAACACCATTTCAGAGCTTGGAGTTTACTAAACCTTCCTGAATTTTCCCAAAGGCACCGAACTTGATCCATGAATTCCACTCTTTCTAACTTTACACACCTAAACTCAGGTGAGAAGACTGCAGGCACATATGAAACACAGGCTGAACAAATGGAAAAACTCAAATCTGAGACAGCTGTAATTCACATCCTATTTTAACTCCCTATAATGTTTGTTAAATAGTACAGAACAGCATATGAAGACTTACACCAAGGCAAAAGTTTACACACAAAGATTATTTCAGTCAATTAAAACACAGTTAATTCTTTTGAATTGCATATGGGGAAATGCCTTGAGTGAAGTGCTGAATTAGTATTACTGTACTGTTTGAAAGCCAGCTGAATCTGATCTCTAACAAAGAAATGCCTCTGCTTGAAAGATGGCATCTCCTTGTCCTGAGAGCTGAACTGGGGCCTCTGCTCCACAACACAGGAGTTAAGAGGACAAGGTGACCTTTACCCAGCACAAGTTTTTGTACCCTGCAAAACCAGGGAGTTCAGCTTGGGGATGTGTGTGCAAATCTGAGAGCCAGGGGATGAACAGGGCAGGAGAAATTATTGCCAGTTATTAAGATGGAAATATTATTCCCATTGGACTGTTCTGAACTTTAAATTCTGGTCTAAAGAGGACCTGAAATGTATAAAAGGACATTTTTATTTCTCATGAAGAAAATTATCTGCAACCTTGCCTTTACACCAGAATGGAAAGGAAATAAGGCATTACTTAAATCTCTATATGATGTTTCAGGCATTTTTCAGTAGATTCAGAAAGATGATTATAAAGCATACTAAACATTGCTTTTTAAATTGGGGGGGTTTTTTACACAAAATGTGCTTTGGGGCATTGGCTATACGAAGAAACTTCCAGAATAAATTTAACATTTGGGATACTAACAAAACGTTATTAAACTTCCCTTTAGGAAGAACACGATTATCTAATATCCAAAGTGGGGTCAGATTTCCCCTACAAAACAGGTACAACTGAACTGAGTGTTCTCAGCCTCTGCTAAAACCCAAACACCACTGACTCATCAAGCAGCAAATGCTACAGCACAGCAGGATCACCAACTCTCCAGTCCAAGCTGAAAAATTATAACTTTATGAAGCACAGTCATTTTGTTGGCAGTTTTTCCCTTGACTCAGGAAATATCTGTGAATGTTGTGAATCTGCCATTTTATGGTTTGGGATTTTTACAAGTTCTTTTTCCTCTTTTTGCAGGGAAGGGGAGAGAGAGGAAGAGAATGTGAATGGCAGGAAACAGGAGAGCTGTGAATTATTACTTATGTCCATTTTCCAGAGTGATATATTTGATCTTCTATTTGTGATTGCAATGCTTTAACACACATATGCCTGAGACAACACACCAGAATGAAAGAGTTTTGTAATGAGATTGTTATAAACAAATGTTTGGGGTTTGTGCTGATCTCACTGAGCCCATTTTCTGTAATGCAAGAAATGCAGTTGCACAGGCTCAATTGCTGGCATAAATCATCCTCTAATTTGTTGATGGTGGGGTTGGGAGGAGAGGGCAAACTTCTTTCCAAGTGCAAAGCAATGTACAAATTGACCATTATGTTCCTAAATTATCTGAGTCAACATTTTTTAAAAAAGATTCTATCTGTGGTGCTCTTCCAAACATTGTTAATATAATTCTAACTGTGTAACTGGTAAGAAGCGCAGCTGAGGTCACTGCAAGTATCTGCTGAGTCAAAAGTATTAAATCAAGTCCTTGTCTTGCTAAGTGGTAAAATGCAGAAATTGCAGAAATAAAAATCTCCTTTTAGCAAAGTGTGTATGCCACACAGAACTAAACATATTAATGTATGCATGTATATGTATATAAGTAATTTTTTATGACTAATTAATCTTCAAACACAGAGAAACTGAATTTTATGGGTGAATTCTGTAGATATAAGTTACAATTCTTCTGAACACCCTTTGGCTGCTCAACAACTTCTGGCTTCAGCTGCCAGAAAAATAAACTAAGTACACTAATTTTTTTTTTGGTTGATAGGACAAGTTCTTCCAAATCAATGACGTTTCAAGTCATTGGTTTGAAGTCCACAGACACAACCAAAATACAGCAATGGGATATCACACACCTCCTCATCCTCCCAACCCTCTAAAAAACCCAACCTACTTTCAAGACACTGCGAGGGGAAGGGAAATGGAGATGTTTTGACTTATTCTCTTCCTCCTAATTCCTGCAGATACATGGAAGTGAATGAGGCACCAACTCTCTTTGCTAGAACATCTAAACAGCACCTTCAGCCAGACAGAAACGTGGATAAAGCCAAGGAAACACCAGAAGCTGGAAGGAGAAACCAATGCAGTATCTCAGATTTCTTTACAGTCATGTAGGAACTTGAGGTGGGAAAGAAACCTTACACAGAACTGCTCTTCAACATCCTCAGGATGCCTCCAAATGACAGCAACTTTATCACTGTTTATTGGACTGCCCCAAGGAGGGTTAAACCCACAATCCAATTTATTCTCAAATGCTTCAATTTGAAAGCCAGATGAGGAAGATATCCTTGTTTAGCTTTAGCAAACATTTATGTGACAATGAAGTGAGACTAGCACCATGAACCAGAGCAATTCATGAAGGCAAAGCTGTATCACCTGAAATCTCCCAGCACCGAGTGAGTTCCATTTCTCTGTTTAATTAATGGAATGTGTTCATCTACAGATATGGAATGTTAATCAGACTAATATCAACAGCTATCTTTTTATATATTACCACAGCTTTTTGAGAGATGATTGCTGATCAAACTGACCCATGCAGGTAATAAATTCTGTGTCAGACAGAACTGCAACAGTGATGTTTCATAGATGTCACCAAAGAAAACTGCATTTTAACTTCTGTCCAGGGGTAAGAAGTTGAAAATAGGCCATCAGCTGATTCCTGGAGCTGTGCTTTCCTCTGGAAAACTTGTTATTACAAGCAACTGCCAAGAGACTGAACTGAACCCAGAGATACCAGGGAGGATAGGTTATTTTCCTGCAGACTGTAGAGTTTTTACAGCTGCTGTATTAATTTTGCACCCTGGGTTATCACGGTAGCACTCATGTATTCCATGTGAGACAAAGTCCTTACACTTCTGGTAGCATTTATTTATAAATTACCCTGTAACAAACAACTGAAGCAGGAGTGAAGGGAACCAAAACAACAGAAGTCTTCTTGACTTGAGTCCTCCCTTGAGTCTTCTCAGACTCAACTGTGCCTAAAGGGTTTGTATTTTTATGCAGAAGCTTCCAAAAAGTTTTGATGGTTCTCTTCTAGCCTCCATAAGCTGAGAAATGAGTTCGTTTTCAATTCCCAGTGTAATTAACCACAGAAACTTCCAAATGCTTGATTCTTTTTTTTTTTTCTTTTTTTTTCTTTTTTTTGGTGAAGATGATTCTGCCAAGCCAAACATCTCATCTGCTGCTCTGGCTGAATCCTGACCAGTCTCATAAATCAGCAAGGTTTACCTGGTAAAGGCTACTGGGAAAAAAGTGGTTTTGTGGGTTTTTTTGAAATTTAATCTTCCTTTTGCCTCAGAGTAAGTTATATCATTCAGTTAAGGAAAAATTGCACTATATTTAACCATGCAAAGTATTGTCTAATTCCATGTCAAGTCCTGGGCACTGTTTCATGGACTGTTTCATGGGACATGCATCTGAAAGGTTAAATCAATATTTCTGTCACAGCCCAACACTGCACAAGCTTAGGTTTCATTACAGATTGTGCTGAATTCTTGTCTAATGACCATGGATCAGGGCACGTTCAATGATTCTCTTTGGGTTTCAGAAAGAAACAGGAAGTTTGGCTATAAACAATGCAGTCATAGAATAAATTTCACCACAGCAAGTTCATCTGAAAAATATGCATTCTTTACAACACAGCCAGGAATGGCATTATGAGAACCAACATCCTGCTGCACTCAGTTTTTTTATTGTTTTTTATTTTGGGTTATTTTGCATTAACATTTAGGAAATATAAGGGCAAAAAGCCCTTTTAGTTAATATTGGATGTTTTGTGATGAGCATTACTTCAAAGATGTGGATAGGGAATCAAAAGCAGCTGCTGGAATCCACAGGATAAATAACAAGTTTGCTAAATTTAGTTTATGTTATTAAATACATAGAGTGGAGGAAGAGTCAGCCATTGTAAATTTTTATCAGCTGGGAAAGAATTATTACAGAATATTTCATTCTGTACTTATAAAATAAAGGAAATATGACAGACATTAAATTTCAAGAGGAATGTGTCAGTTGATCTACACTACAAATTAAGACTAAAATATATCTAATATTGGAGTACATTTCTGCTTTTAAATCCTTCTAAAAATCCACAAAAACATCCACCTAAACTGTAGCACTAATGAAATGAGAATAACTGATATTCTCTGGCTTCCAAAAGAGCCTAGAAAAAACACACCATCATTATTATTATTATTACTACAACACATCTTTCAATTATTGTACAAACAGGATAACCTTTCAACTCCAGTATTAAATGAACAGAGTACTCTTGGATTAATAAAAATATTTTCTTAAAAGAATCAATAATGACACAGTTCTTCACAAAAAGAACAAGAAATTACTTTACTCAGCTATTTATTTAATCTTAACTAATTCCACTCTACTTAGTGCCAAGGTTTCACTTATTTTTTAATTTTCATGTAGGAAAGAAGATATTTCAAAACATAACAAGGGCAGGCTGCAGTTACAGCTTGGATTAGGTTTCCCCTAGGTTCTAGATTCTAAAGATTCCAAGTATTAAGTCACAGCAGATACTCTGTGAAGGACTTTACATCAAATGGGAAACAAAACATCTATTTTTGAAAGAGTGAGGTCGCCAAAAACTAATTAAAGACATGTTAAAAAACAAACACTGCCAAGTAGCTGACACCTCGAATCCGACCCAAGCAAAAACGGAATAATTATTCCATCAGGTTTTAAAATCTTGCCAAGAAATGCACTTCCAGAAATTTGGACTCGCATACAGCATCCTTGTGCACGTTTGTTCTGGCAGAGCAGGCCAGCAGAGGGAGCAGAAGTTAATAAACCTTTCCTAGAACAAGGCTGAGAATCATCCCTGCTATGTCAAACACGAAAGGAAATGAAAGGAACACCATATTGCTTATCCCATTTGAAAAGAAAAATGTGGTGAGGAAAAAGAAATTCTATGACGTGGTTTGGCTGGTTCTTTTTTTTTGTTTCAAAGCAGATGGAAACTCCACACACACAAAAAAGTGCAGCAGGCTCACCTTTTGCAAAAGCATGGATTTCTGTAGGACAGAAAAATGCACCCTTAGCAGAAACTGAAAAATATTTTCTCAAGTTGCCCCCTATGACACTGCTCTATTTTTTATAGGCACTTCTTCCTGTATTTCTGTTTCTTATTTTAATCCCGTACCTGCAGGTTAATCTCTGCTTCATAGAAAGTCAGGCAGGAGCAGTAGTGCCTCTCTGAGTCAATGTCAGTCAAAACCACCACGAAGAAGGTTGGCTGTTTCCTCTCTTTGGAAAGCTGCCATCCTCCAGGCTGGCAAAACTGAGGGAGCAAACACAGACACAGGTAAACAGTCACACCAATTGTTTCTAGAAAGGTGAAAAACATTTCAACATTATCAAGGAGCTCATTTCATTTATGGTGAAGATAATGCAAGGTTGCAAAATTTGAAGAAAATAAGGAAAACCCAATATGCCTTGAATTTGGTAAGGCTGAGATAAATTTAGCTCTGTCAACATCCAGGGAATCAACACTGTGAAAAGAAAATGCGTTCCTTTAAATAGAGCATTCAAGAGCATCTTTGTGGTGTTGAACAGGAAATTAACAGGAATAATTTGACACAATAGATAGATTTCATTTGGATAAAAGGTTAGAATCTGGAGCTAAAATTCTTGTGTCTTAAAACATCTCTACATTTTTAATTTCTTCACTTATTTCACCAATAATTTATCTAATCAAACACAGATGTGAATCACTTGCACCTGCTTATAAAATTGTTCAATCCTCACTCCTAAAAAGAGTATTATAGAGCAGTATTTTTCACCTATTTATTGATTACCTCTGTAAACTCATTGTGAACATCTGAACTTTTACGTGCACAAGCAGCCCAAAAAGAACTACAAGCAAAGTGGAAATTGTGAGGGTTTTTTTTTTCCTTTTTCAATGGAAATACATAGAATACAACATCACTTAAAAACTTCTCTCTAATGCCAGAATGTACTGAAAATCAGCAACCAGTTTGCTGAAGATACCTGAGATGGCCTTTCTGGAATAATGTACTCTCCCTTTGTTTTACTGAAGGCTAAAGTCACATCCACAAAAAAAAAATCCCAAGTACATTTTTAATAGCAAAATTATAAACCTAGAATTTAGACCAAAAAAAGCAAAAACCCCTGTATGTATTAGGAGTAATAATAATAATAAAACCACAATAAATTCCTAGAATTGCTAAACAATGCAGATACCAAAGGAACCAAAGAGATAGGTCAGAATCTGAAGTTTCCAGAATTGCTTCATTCCTCTAGACAGATGTTAAAGACTGAAAGAGCACCAAGAGTAAGTTGTAAACAAACATTTCCTACAGATTCATCTTTGGAACCTCTACAATAAAACCTGGGTAGTCTTAGGTGAACAGCAGTTAAAACCCTGCCTGATACAGTTCCTTTTATGATCCTGGGAAAAATCTTCAAAACCAAAGTTTTCTCATGTTACATTCTTCAAATTCTAGATAGTCAGCTTGACACTTGTGAGTCTGTATCCTTGGAAGCGCTAAGCACTCCCTTCTACATATGACAATAACTGCTCTGAACATCAAAAAGTCCTCTCTGAAAAGACATCCTAATCATTCCAAGCTAAGCATCCAGTGTTAGCCCATGATTTTGATAATACTGGCCTAATCTCCTTTTGTGTTTCATCCTATGTCAGTTAAAAATAAGAAGATAGTGCTATTAAACTTGCAGGACTGCAATAAAGATAATGTAATATGGTCAATATATACAGACATTACAGCAAAACCAGCATTTAAAAGTTTGACAATAAAAAATCATTAGGGTTCTCTATGAACTGCAGAGTTTGAGGGGTGTCTGTGTAATAAATGAAGCCTGGAATCCACAGTTCAACAAGATAACCCCCAAAACTGTGAACTGCCCTTTTCTCAACAAATATAAGCCAAAATGCAAAGAATGCAACAAGAGCCTAATAACAAATAAAACCTTTCCATGATATGCCATTAAAACCAAATTAACCATACAAGGTAGGTCAAACTAAGGCTGTTCATGCAGCACTAACTTGGGTTTAAGGTCCAAATGCTCCAGTTTACAACCTTAACTCTCCTCAGACCTGCCAAGTGTCCCTGCTCTGACAGGAGCTCCTTGCTGGTGTCACTGCCCTTCAGCTTTAGAGGTGATGGCCCAGCTCACACCTGGAAACAACTCCCAGATTTTTGAGAGTCTGGAATTCCTGGACAAAGCACCACCCTGCCCATTCCAAACCCTACTAAAGGCACAGAAGAGCTTTTGTATTATTTAAAAATAACTATTTTCTAGTAATAATGTATTATTAGTAGGCCTATTGCATAAAATGTAGACCAATATCTGTCCCATAAACTGTGAAATGCAAAGGGAAACCAAACAGCTGAACTTTTAACTATGGAGGAGATTTTGGATCCAGGCAGGCAGATGACAAAGGCTGTCTCTCAATCTATGAACATCTAAAACCTGCTTGTGTCACAGGTGAGAATTCTCTCCAGTTTCCAAGTGATCTTGTGTATAAAACATGCTTTCTAGATTAGCTCTTTTACTAGAAAACAACAATTAGTGACTGCTGAGGAAAACAGCTGAAGTAGAGTACATCCACTGGCTACATGGACAGTCTGTGTTTTCAAATAAACTAGAAGGAATTTATAAATAAAGAGATTGAGGATAAAGACAACATGCTCCTCCAAGAGATTAAATGATGACTGTTTCTCAGTTTCCTTAAAATAAGGTAATAAATATTAGTACAATATTTGAAATGCAAGCAACACTGAGAAGAACTTTCCAAATTAGTATAAATACAAGTTACTCTCCAGTATGACTACCAGCACTCTCTGGCTACTAAGAGCAGGAAAATGTTTCCTTACCAAACCAGATGCTGTACCAAAACAGACAAAAGCATCACTGTGAACATAATCCAAAGGTCTTGTGGCTTCTCCAGTAAACAAGAAAAAGCCCAGAAGTTTAGGAACGAACACACTTCCATATTGTTTCACTTATTTGCCAGAATTCTTGGAAGCAGACTACAACCTCTCTTAAAGACAGTGAAAATGACAATGAATCAGATTGTTCAACTCCCATTTATAAGAAAAAGCCCCTAATGGTGGGGGAGCGTTGCAAACAGACCCCACATTACAACTGATCAGCATCCTAAAATCTGCTGCAGATATGCACAAACTGCCTTGAAAAATATGTAACACTGCAGGTGCTGAAATTACACTTTACACATTGTTTGAAACTGCAGGTGCTCACTGAAACCAAGAACTTTCTCTTAATTATTCCCACAAATGCTTTCAGACTAAACAAGAAAGCAGACAGATTTCAAAATGACGCACGGTGTTTTAAACCAGTGTAACTGGGTTTGTTACCTTTCAAAAATTTGTATGTCATCACCACAAGACTTCTTGCTGAAGTTGAGACATGATTAATCAATGTTTAAAAGTGCCATTTCTTTCTTCTGATTTTTATAAGCTAAACACATCATCTGTGTTTGATTCATAGATTTGTTCCCTTTCTCTAACGTGGAGCCACAGCTGTACTGCTGCTGCCCACCTTGTCCTTCTCTGTTAAAATAAAGAGCTTGCATAAATCAGCATTTCCCCAAGATATACTGCACACAGCTTTGGTGCCCAGAATCCTGGGACATCCTGAATGGGAAGGAAAAGGCCATGGAGAAGATCATTCTGAGTGTCCCCACTTCAAAAAGGACATTGAGATGTGGGAGCGTATCCAAAGATGGGCTTGAATAATCAGTGGTTTGAGGCAATGACAACTTCCCAAAGGAGCACTTTAAAGTCTGTTTAAAAATCGAAGAAAATGTTGAAATAGTCACAATTTCTATTAAAGCACTGGAGGATCTAGAATTCCTAGGAAGAAGGCTTGTTGGTTACTGTGAACATAAAGATTAATTATTATATTACAATGAACAGTAATTATAAAATGTTCAAGTTTCATTAAAGAAAAATTTTAGTCCTTTGCATCCTTATCATGGCAAAACTATAATATCCATATCACAGAAATGACTATAATATCCATGTGTCAGAAATATGATCAGAAATGATGCAGCTGCTGAAGTGCACCTTAGAAATTCATCATTTTCTTCTGGGCTTGCAGCCTGAGCACAGCCAAGTCCACAATAAAAACTTGAACCAATATTCCAGCTGGGTCTGTGTGGCCACAGACTGCTCTCTCTGCACTTTACATTGTGCTCTGCATCAATGATCTGGTCAGCTTTCCATCAGAAATCCACCACCTCTGATGGCACTGCAGAGGTAGAAAGGGGAAAAAGCTGGTTCAGAAAGTTTACAACACGAAACATTCTTTGCAAGTCATCCTTTGACAGCATTTTGTGAAGGGTTTACACAGAACAGCAGACAAGTTTTGTGACATGCCATTACAGAATCCTGTGCTTTAATAATTATATCTAAAATATATTCTCACACTGTATTTGTTTCTTCAAAATATATTTGTGCACTTGTTCCTTGTCAAATAAAATCCAAAGCCATGTAGGATGCACATAAAATAGAAAACACTTGAACTCCATTGACAGGATTTGAATTAAAAGATCCCAAAATGATTTTAAAATTTAAAACATCTGACAGACATATCCACTTTCCTTTCTAATGCAACTCTTTCACCAAACATTTAATTCTCCCTTGAATCACTCTGGGCACAAAGACTCATTTTATTAAGGCTGTTTCTGTAGGCTGTTACTATTCAAGTAACTGTGCTTTGTTTTTAGCATGTATCATCATCATCTTTCCTGCAAACCTCCCTAAAAATAAAGAACCATGTTCTGGACATTATGTGAAGGAAGTTTGTTCCATCTGGACTTGCATGACCTAGCACCAGCTGCTGAGTATTTCACCATTTCTCCATTCACTTATGTATGGAATTTTGGCAAAGGGAATTTTCTTTCTCAGATGCATACCTCTACTTAAAACAAAACAAAACAATTACAATGCTCACTGGCATGATGAAAAAGCAATGTTATGAAGCTGTAAATATGAAGAAACGCTTGGAGCTTTTGGATATCTCTGGATGTAAACAGAACACAAAATATAGACCGAATTTTGTAAGAGCTTCCTGCCTTTCAATATCTTGTGTCTAAGAAACCATGTATTTATCCTTACCCTGGCCTAAAATGAAACCAGGGCACTTCAAATACCCACCAAATTATATCCAGGTAAAAGCCCACTTGCAGTATTGCAAATATTCTAGTGATCAACTGTAAAGAATTAAACTCACTCAGAAAGAAAACAGCAGGTTTTAATCCTAAAGCTATAAAGAAATAGACAAGAAAGTTGGTTTTTTTCCTACCTTGGAATGAACTGAAATGCTGCATTCTCCAAAAGGAACCTTTACATAATCACCTTGTGGCACCTGTGAACTGTGCTGCCTGTGAATTATATATATTATAGGTGAATAATCTTCCCCTCCTTGCCTGGGACAGACTCTCCCCAGTACTGAGGACATTCTCACCTGAGCTCCTCTCAAAAGCTTGAAGCCATGTGAACACAGACACTAAGAAACACTTCCCCTCAGAGGAAAGATCCTCAAGCAACCACATTCTTGAGCTTCCTAAGGCTGGAAGTTGCTGAAAGATCTCTCCATGGCACTAATCCTGCACCAGGGACAGACTGGGAATTCTCTCATTGGAGCTGCAGATTAAAGTGATCCTCAATAAGCAGATGCTCAAACTTGTCACAGAGACCCTGCAGCAAAGTTCAACAAAGCAAGGAAACTTAAAATGTGTGGGAACATCTCAATTAAAACCAGTTTGTTCATCCTCCAAAGTCAAAGACAGACAAGTCTTTTTCTGAAATTCATCAAGGTTAACCTCCCCCACACAGCAGTAAATATATAATCCTGTGTGCACATCTACACGTGCACTTAGAAAAAAAATCAGCTTCAAGTTCATTGCTTTGCCTCTTTAAAACCTCATGACATTGTGCAATTTTAAACACCTTTCCTCAATGAGCTGCTACAATGAAAACTCAAGCTTGTAAAAAGCATTTGTACAGTGACTGTACTCCTAGTTTATCTTCCGAAAAAAAAATTGAACTGGCTTTTAGAAAGAAAACTACACCCACTGGGAAAACAGTTTCTTCTTGTGTTTTCAGAACACTCAGTATTGCCATTCCAGTGGCTTATTTAAAACAATAACAACAACAACAAAAATCTGTCAAATACTCTTCTGACAGAAATTTCTACAGAAATGGTGATTTATGAGTAAGAATGCAGGCAAATGCCTTTATTTCAGAAATAGTACAGGATTAATGATGGCATTGAATGGGGTTTTCTTCACAAAATGAACTCCCAACATCTCTGTTCTAATGAAGTTTACTACGAATGTGGAATTGGTGAGCTTGTGCAAATAATTAAGTTTTTGGTTTTTTATTTAAACAGTGGTCCATCCTGTTGTTTTCAGCCAAGCGTTGTCAAGATAATCTTATGGAAATTTAACAACTCTGAGAGCCTTGGACCCAGAATGTTTTCTTACCACATCCACCCCAGTAAAACCCAACACTTTGCTCAAGGCTACCTCAGGTAAAGTGAGCAAGACAGCTGTGAACCACAACCAGGAATTCTCAGAGGATAACACTAGCAAAGAAATTGATTCCTTGCATTAAATGCTTGTGTTTTAATTTTCATCACTAAGTAGATAAAGAAGCATCTGTGTCACTTTTAACCTTTTCAACAACCATTGCTCAGGAGTGGTTTTGAAAACACATTGTGACACTATAACAATAGTTATTTTGTATTGGGGGGGAGTTGCTCGCTTTTTTGTTTTGAGGCTTGGTTTTATTCGTATTTTTAATGACCCCTGACCTTGTAAAAGATCAGTAGTCACCTGAGGTAGACAAGCCTAGAAATACAGTTTCTATTTAGAAACATAATTGAGCATTTTATGCACAATTATCAGTGAAGCATGAAATATTAACCTTGCCTAATGCATTCTTTTTCCTCCTCTTCTCTCTCTCCTTTCTTCTTTCTTTTTCTCTTTTGGCAGTAGCAGCACAACAGCCATAAACATTTCCCTGTCTTTAGTGACTTCCCAATTCATTTACTAGATAAACTATAAACTTTAAAACATATACAGTATGTGCAATTATTGCATTGGTTGAATGCCCAAAAAAAGCATAGCAGGGTAATTAACATACATCACTCAACAATTACAACTGGCACACAGTAAGCTATTTACACAAACATAAATTTTGATTTATGTTAATGATTAATTCGACTCCAGACAACACAGGTCAATGTTCTGTAAAATACTACTGTAATACACAAAGTCCTCATTATCTCATTTTTACAGTTAACACCTGCACAATCAGATATTAAACCACACTGATAATACACACTGCAGTTTGAAGATTGCTCTGTAGGAATCATAAAAAAACACAAGTAGCTTTGTGCTAGGATTTTTGTATTTATCATCTTATAACTCCTTAGAAAGTATCTGCCAGAGATGAGTTGAGGTCTCAGCAGTCACACAGAGCCCGTGGGTGCTGGGGACAGTGTGTGCAAGCACATGGAAATGCAGTGTACACCACAAAGAACATGGATGTGACCTGACAGAGACCCAGCCACTGAAAGGCCTGCGACCGCTGCAGCAAAACAGACACAAAGAGATTCAAGAGAGGTGCCAACAGCCTCAGCATGACAAAATACAGAGCAGGAAGTCTTGAAATAGGCAAATTAATTACGTGTCAGAATTCGCTCTGGAAACAGCAGAAATTCAACTGGAGCATGCACTTGTAGAGCAAACCCCAAAAAGGGTAATACTGAAATCCCTGAAAAAAACCCACTCTCAGTGCAAACTGATGTATCAATTTCTTTCTGAAATACACCCCTTCATGATGCCACTGGGGAAGTGCAGAAAATGCTCAATTTATGTTTCTAAATGGAAACTCTATTTCTAGGCTTGACTACCTCAGGTGACTACTGATCTTTTAAAAGGTCAGGGGTCATTAAAAATACCAATAAAACCAAGTCTCAAAACGAAAAAGCAAGCAACCCCCCTCCCCCAGAACAAAATAACTATTGTTATAGTGTCACAATGTGTTTTCAAAACCACTCCTGAGCGATGGTTGTTGAAAAGGTTAAGAGTGACACAGATGCTTCTTTTATCTACTTAGTGATGAAAATTAAAACACAGCATTTAATGCAAGGAATCAGTCACCTAGCCCAGCAGAAGCAATGTAGCCATGTCAGGGGTGGAAGGTCTAAAGGGACATCCTAAAACCTCCACTTTGTCACCTGCAGCCACTGCCAGCAGCACCACACCCGGCACTGCCTGCTCACCAACCTCAGATACTCCAGAGATACAAAGGACAGACAGACAGACAGAACTACAGCAGCTCCTGCAGCAAAAGCTGGAGTCAGCCAGGAGAAGTTAAATTAAAAATAAACAAAGGAAACTATAGAAGGAGCAGTGCATTTCTGGTCTGTTAATTTTGGGGATTTAACAATACTTCTTATATGAGTCATATTATTGTTTCTCACTTAAGGTCACAATTGGTTTCCCTTTTTGCAGGTGTGAGTTTCTACAAGGAAACAGATGAGTAAGTACGTAAACATAGAAAAAAGAAATGTGACTAAAAATCCCACAAAGAAACGTCTTATAGAAGTGAAAGACTAGGCTGGGAGCTAAAATTGAAAAAAAAACCAAAACCCCAAACAACTGGATTGCAATATGAGCATATCCCACCAATGAAGTTCTGTATATTGGCTGCTACCACTGAATTCTCCATTTCCACAGCACTAATTAAGAAAAATATGGAATGTATTTCCTGTCAGCATTCCCACCAGGAACACAGTAAAATATGTAACATGAAAAGACAGCTGAAAAGTTTGGTGCTTTCCACTGAGTCTCAGCTTCCTGTGCAGAAAATGGGATCAACAACATGAGACAAACTTGTCCTCTCTTCCCACAACTCCAGGACCTGTATTATGACCAGTGGGCATCAGAGCTGGCCCTCAGCACAGGATATTTCTCACTGTGCTTGGAGAATGTGCCTGCCAAAAGCCCCAGTGTAAACAAAAAGATCTGTGCCACTGCAGATGCTTCCATGAGCACAGCTGGCATGCCAGGAAACAGCCACTTGGAACAGGAGTATTTCCTCCAGGTAGGCTTGCTGAATTGAGCAGTTTCTGCACGGTGAGGGTCCAAAACTCATCAGAATTAAACCTGAGTGAGGCTTGGCAAGTGAGGAAGTTTGTGCTCCTAAGTTCCTGTCTAATCATGGTGGCCACTTTTCCTCCCTTCTGGCGATTCTCCAGCACACTCCATGCTTGGATGACACACTGAATTGGAGTTTTGCACAATCACCACAGGGCTGCAGCTTGCACGTTTTCTGTTCTCCATCACAGGGCAATTAAACAGAGCATTAGAAGTTTTTATAGGGAAGCAGAATTCTGTCAAAGATGCTACCAGAAGAAAAAAAAATTAAAATATAGAAGAGCGAATGTAAGCACCTCTAATAAAAGTCAGTATTTTCAAGCAAACTGGTTCAATAACTTGCATGTAGCAGAAAAGGACTGAGGAGTTCTTCACCACTAAATCTTCCAAAAGGAGGAATTCCCAGAGGCCCAGGCACCAGAGGCATCATCTTTATCCTTTAAGAGGGTAAAAAAGAATGTGTGTAGGAAATTGTTGACTAGTTCAGCACAACAGTGAACTCAGGTAGATTAAGGGATGGTAATATAAAGCTGTGTCAGAGAAAAAAATCAAAGATACAAACAGAATGATGACTGATATGTTTCTGTAAAACACAAGGCATTAAAAAATGGTTTTTGGGAGGTAGGGTAATAACAATGCAATGCAGCTAATAAATACAATCAAGTATACCTGGACTTTTTTTTCTCTTCTTAGAAGTGTTTGATTTAATGCTTTGTGGCAATTATACTTTAAAAGCACATTCCAAAGATTAAAAGGCAGGTGAGCTGAGAGACTGGAAAAGACAACCCATCTTTGTTACCAGAGACACACATCAGTGAAGTCACTTCTACTGAAGGAGCATTATCTAATACTCAATCCTGCTCCCAGCTAAAAAGCCTCATCTGTCCCATGTGTCCTAACTGGACAGTCACAGAACTGCCAAAAAAATCACTTTGGAACATGGTGTAGAGAATACAAAAGAGAGTTTTCCAAGTAAGACAAAAAAAGCCCCAACACTCAGGCTGGAAAACAAGTGTCATACCATGAGTTTAAAAGAGCTCAGCTTTTGGAGTTCATTGCAGAGAGCTGAGAAACACATTATAGAGTTATTTGTAGATAAGGTGTTTGCTAATAAAAGAATTTCAGGTAAGTGCTCAGAATTCATTATCATAAAAATTCAAATCTCTAAATAAGGCCTCACACTCTGGTCAGTGAAGGGGATGGAAAATAGGGTCGGGTTATGAGAGTAAAAGCATTGTGCTCCCCTCAGCTGGGCTGGAGCCCTTCAAGTAAAATTGAGCAGCTTTTGGAAGAAATTCTTTTGTCCACGTGTCGGCACAAGCTCAGACCAACGTGGGGCCTGGAAATCTGTGTATGAAACCCCTTGTTCTTGCACTTTCAGGGACTGAACGTGCACATCACACTTGAAGTTTTACACTATTATACAACTATAATCAGATCTCATACTTCAGAGCTTCATCCACTCAAGCAGAGAGATTCAGACAGTATTTCCACCTGGATACCTAATTGGACATCCGAGTTCTTGCAAGAGAGCCAGTGGCAGCAATCCAGCCCTTCATGGGGCTGGCAGGTACTTGCAGAGCAGTCTGGCTGCCCTGCCTTGCTTATGTGACTATAAACTGCATGCCAAATCAAGGGCTGAGAGGAATTTTCTACCAAATCAAGCTGTGAGGGATTCAGGGATTTATTTTACTTGTTTGTTTTCCTTTGTAGCATATGGCATGTTAGCATTGTCAGTGTAATCAATTCCCTTAAGCTCAGGAGATGCTCTGGTTTCCTCCTAATCTCAAGAACACTATCAAATTGGACAGGACTGAAACTAGCTGGAATAACTGGAATTGCTGGGCATTGTATCACAAATCAGTGGTGCTAATTAATAGATTCTGGTCAGACTAAATAAGCTGATGCATCACATATGGTCTCCTCCGTGAAGCCAAAAAGAGGGGGGGAAATTTTTTAAAATAAACTGAGATGTTTTAAAAAGAAAGCAAACTTCATTGCTTGTGTGCAACATATCCAAAACATTATATCATTTCATACCATAAAGTTTGGTTCTTGGAAAGTTTGGGTAAGATTGTATATAAAGGAATAAATATTTTTCAAGTGGATTGGCAGGGATTCAATAATTCTATGTTGTCGTGATAATTTAATGCAAAATAACTGGTCAGACTCAATACTTGCAAAAGCGTTTAGGGCTTATAAATGCCAATTATTGGTAATTAATTAAAATTATGCCATGCTAAGAGAATTGGAAAATGTAAGCTGGTAAACTCACTGTTCAGAAAAACCATGCATTTCCCCCTCTGTCCCAAGGGGGTTAACAAGTGCAGACAAAATAAAAGCACTGCACTTCAGCTGCAGGAAAGTGCCCTCTGCAGGGACAGGATGCCCAGAAAGGGCCTTCTCTTTCCCTCTTTACTGGTGGGATAATTCCAGTCTCTTATATCCAGAGGGACCTGAGCTGCCCTTAGTGTTCTTTGAAATTAAACATCACTGAACATCAACAATTATAGATCATTTTATAAAATACAGGGAGTAGAAATAGAAACCAAATCTTTACCATGTAAATTGCACAAGAGATGGGGAAAATATATTATTGTTATTATTATGGCAAATTATTACCCAATAATTTCTACACAATTCCCTGAATAGTAGGAATTAATACCTAGAAAATTACATTGTGACATTCACAATCTCATTGAAAAAATTAAATAACTAAAATGTTTCCTTCCTCAAATTAATCAAATGTTAGTGGTACTCCCATACATAAAAATAGAAACACCAGTCAACCATGGGGGGTTCCCTTCTATTGTCCCATAAGCATACAGAGGAAATAGAAATATTTCAAGGCATCTGTAATGTCTTACATATTTTGAATAAAATAAAGAGCCAAAACACTTAACAGTACTGAATTTTATTCCAAATTATACCCAAGAGGAAGCCATCTGCAGGAAAAATAAAAAGTAAAACAAGAAAAAAAAACCCCACTCTTTTGCCTTGGACATCACTTGTGCAATACAGCTATCCAAAAGGACAGCATGTTCTTTTAAAAGAATGACTACTTATTCTTTCATGATACAGGCACCATAAAAATCACCTGAAAACGTTTGGGATTTTTCTTAGCTACTAAAAATAAATTCTATGCTGTTTCAGTGAAACACTGAACTACTTCTGGCTTTTCAATTTTTCCCCTCATCTAAAATAAAATATTGATATATTGGCAGAAGCCATCTCTAGAAGACTCTGAAGTTACCCACAGCCAAGCAATCCACTGCTGCTGTGGTCCAGTTTGAAAGGAGACTGAAACCTCAGGTCTAAAATGTAGTTTAATGCAAGGCCATGCAAAGTTTGAAGCCTTTGCTTTAAACAACAGAAAATGCCTGGTAACATTTCAGCAGAGAAATAATCACATACGGCTTGGCAATACACGCAGAGCAACACTAAAATTCAATCTAGCAGGCTACAGTAAAAGTAAAATTTGGTTTATTGGGAAGGAGTTCATGGAATGGCACTCTGAGACACGGACCCAACCACGGCGTCAGCACCCACGATGACAAAACCTCAGACATGATGGACTCGTCTGAGCAGCAAGGACTGCAAAGCTGCCTGCAAATATTAGCAGAGTCATCCATTTGTCTCAGGAGAAATGATCCAAGATGAGCAGAAATACCCCACTGCAGGCAGCGTTTCCTGGTGCATCAGTGTTTCCTACATTCCTGAGTCTCCCAAATATGAAACAGATCATAGGAAAGAAAAATAATATGAAAAGCATTCGCTGTAAACTCCAAACAAATCAAGTGAAAATTTGAAAATAACTATGTAGCACTGGACAAACATTAAAAGAATAATAGATGAGCTTTGACAATGTGTGTATGGGTTACATTAGAAAAAAAAAACCTAAAAAACAAGCAAAATCCCCCCCTTTCAACAGTTGCATACCAGGAAACATGTGTTGACCTACGACACTTGAACAGCAAACAACAGTGTCCTACGCATAACCTCCAGCAGCACAGAAGAAAAGGAATCTTTCAGAGTATTTAGGGATTCAAGGACCCTGTAAAACATTACAAAAATTTCCTGCTATTTCCATATTTCCTTGTCAATACCATGCGACTCAAGAAACTCCTTATTTTTCTTACAAGAAGGCGTAGCAGGCAGTAGATACTCTATCTAAGGGTTTTGGCCCACACAGATAAACTAAGAGTAGATTGCCAGAATGATTTTTTGATTATGCACAGATTTGCACAAAAATAGAAACCAACAGACTGTTCTTAACAAAAGAGCATTCCCTACCCCCCCAGGTACTATGTACTTCCTTTTGTAAACTAGATTTCTCTCAGAACGAAAAGAATTCTCCACATAAAGCCAGAACTATGTGATAATTTCTTTTCAACTGAGCTCAATTCTTGAGTACATCACAGAATCACAGAATATGCTGAGTTAGAGGGGATCCATCAGGATCATGAGTCCAACTCCTGGCCCTGCACAGCACCATCCCCCAAGAGTCACATCCTGTGCCCGAGTGCCCCCTCCCAATTGTTCTACAGCTCTGTCAGGCTGGTGCTGTGACCACTGCCCTGGGGAGCCCCTCCCAGTGCCCAACCACCCACTGGGGGAAGAACCTTTTCCTGACATCCAACCTAAACCTTCCCCAACTCAGCTTCAGACCATTCCCTCGAGTCCTGTCACTGTCACCAGAGAGAAGAGATGGGTGCCAGCCCCTCCTCCCCTGAGGAGGAAGCTTTACCTGCAGTGAGGTCTCCCCTCAGCCTCCTCTTGTCCAGGCTGAACAGACCAAGTGATCTCAGCCACTTCTCCTACAGCTTTTCCTCCAGACCCTTCACCATCCTCCCTTGGTCCATCATGCTTGCTGAAGACAAAGGCAAAGAATGCATTAAACAGCTCTGCCTTATCCCTGGCTCTGTGTGCAGGGATCGTCCTCATCCTGGAATGGGCCAGTTATTTTTACACTGCCTATCTCCATTAATGTATTTGAAAAAACTCTTTTTATTGTACCCCACAGCTCTGGCCAGCTTCAACTCCAGCTGAGCTGGGGCCACAGGAATTTTCTCCCTACAGTGGCAAGCAGCACCTCTGTATTCCTCCCATGCCACCTGACCTTGCTTCCACTCAGCACACACCTCCCCTTCTCTGCCTTATTTCCAAGAGAATATCCCTGTTCAGCCAAGCCAGTTTTCTGCCCCATCTGCTTGACTTGTGACATTTGAGAATTGCTGCTCCAGTGCCCTTTAGGAGGTGATGTTTAAAAAGTGACCAGAATTAATACACATACAAAGAAGTTCTCATCAAGTCCAACAAAGGAAATGCTAAGTCCTTCACCTGGGGAGAGATTTTTCAAAAGAAAACCATTCAAGTACATTGACTTCCTTGCTACTGTGCAGTGATTTTTAAAGACCTGGTTTTACTTTCTGTTCACTGCAGATATGGACTGGAATCCATTACAGCACACAAAGACTGACTGACACACGAGCCTACTCAAAATGTTTGTAGCCCTCCCCAAGCAATTACCACAATCTACATCATCATTAAAATTCTGAACTCTCTTCTCATCATACTCATAACAAAACCAAAAAAAATTTCATTGGTATTACTGTGGAACAACTGATGCATTTTAAAAACATTCCTTCATATGTCCGTTTTTCAAAAAAAAAATTGAATTAAACACTGAATGCACAAGAAAAGTGACTTAAGCGGATGAGCACCGGATACAGGAAAGAAAAACATACCACAATACCAGAACAAAATGAGGCAGAGGGAACAGAGAGGACAGTTCTGCCAGCATCTAGACAAGGTTTTGTGAAACTGTAGGTTATGGGAGAAACTGGTGTCCTTCATTTGCAAACCACAGCTAAGCAGCACCTCTGGGTCACAGAAGTTGCCATCAAATGTCACACGGAATAGCAAAGTTGTGAAACAGCCCCCTCCATGCTGCAGTCATAGAACTGACATCCCCTGCTCTCCCTGCACCAACTGATTCAGCTCAACACCAGTGAGATAAAAAGCAAAAATCCCACAAAAAATCGAAAGAGAAAAAAGAAAAAAAAAAAGAAAGAAAAAGGGAAAGGTCAGAGACATGTCATCTATTTCATTACCTCCAATCCAAAAAAAATCAGCAACATACAAAGATCTATCAGCACTTCGGAGTAAGAACTGGATATATAAACATGTTTACAGACTGAGTGGCAGCCCAAAACTTGAGTCATTATCCACAGTCTGTTTCAGTTGGTATTCCCACCCATATCCAAGAAAAAGTAATTTTCTGCCATAGCTGACCACCTACTCTTCCTGTCACCACTGACTCACATCTTTTAGACCCATCTTCACTTACCTCTGACACTAAAATGACTTTATCTTGTACCATTTCCTTTATAACCTCTAACAAGTATCTTTCTTTTACATTGTATTTATAATCATGCAAGTTCTTCACTATACTGAGGAAGTAAAGCACTATAATTTAAATGGATTCTTTAAAAAATCCTGCTCAGCAACTTTCTTTCCTACAATGACATCAGCTCCTTTCCAGAACCCTTTCTTGTGTTATCTCTTACACAGCCATGTCAAGATTTTAAAAGCTAGACCAAGAATTTACTTACCCCTTTCACAAACCCTTATGCTTGTTCACACTTAAGAATAACCTATTTTTTTTTAATACAAGTATTCATTTTCTTCAATTTATTTTCTTCTTTTGTAGCCATTTGGAAAGCTCAAGAACTCTCCAATTCAGCTTGAGTTTCAACAGTGCTCACTTTGATCACACACTTCAGTAATGTCCCATTCATGAAGAGCAACAAATATGCCCTTCTTCTAAGTTTTTCCTCAATTCAGGAATTTCAAAACTGTTTTAAAGCTGAACACATTTCACAGGAAAGCTACTGGGAAAAAAAAATGTAGGCAAAATGTAATCACATTGGGAAAGAAATTTAAGGAAAATGAAGTGGATAACACCCCTACCTTTGCATGGACAGGTCTTTAGTGCCTAAAATGGGCATATCTCAATTTTTTCTCTCACTGAAAGCTGCCATTCCAAAAAAACATTCCCCCAAAAGCACAAAGAGACAGCAATTCTGTAGCCATAACTCAGTCGTGAGGGAACTGTCGCCTTTTCCCTCTGCCATTGTTAATTTTGTTTGATGTTTCTTTGTATATATTGATTATCCTACCCCAAAAAGTCTCAGATAAACTACTCCTTAACAGAATTCTTGTCTTGTAAAAGTGAAATTGGTATGCTGGAGAAAGAAAATCAGAAAATCTCCTAAACACAAAATCTTAACAATAAGCAACAGATGTGATCACATTTTGTACTCCTGTAGTCGTAGATTACAAGACAGAGATCTTCCAACCCACATTAACCAAAAAAAAATAAGTACAATTTAAACTGCCTAATGCTGTGCATAATCTGCAAACCCATCTGCAGAGAACTGGCAGAGCAAAGTGTGACTCGTGACCTCGTGCCTGAAGCTCTGACCGCACCCTCTGCCCGTAAGAGCAGCGATTGCAACTTCTGGACTCGCCGGGATCCCAACAATCCAGGCATCCTTCCACGGCTCTGGTGACTCTGCACTCACTGAGCTGCACTCCTGCTCAGTAAATGCTTGAAGGATTTCATATTTTTCTTAATATTCTTTGGTTAAAGAACTCAGATCTTCACTAACATCTTTAATTTCTGTTGTTGAAGACTTTTCCTTACTTCTTCGACGGTAAAAACATAATAAAACACCCCAGCACTGAGAATGTGGCATATTCTGTGGGGTGTTCACAGCTACCAGTGCAATGACAGCAGTTCATGTCTTACAACAAATACAATAAAAAAACCTCAGGTCTTTTTTCCCTGCATCTATTTCTACATGATTTAATTTAAATCCCCAGACAAAGTGATGTTTAAAACGCAACAGCCAATAAATGTGGTTACAATTAAAACTAGAGTGGGTCTTCTGATCTCGGTATTCTTTAGGTCCACTTGTTCCTCAAAATTCTCATTCTGCTGCCCATTTTCTCCTTTTGTTTCCAACTGCTCAGCACCAGCCCCCAAGGCAGCTTGCACAGCAAATCAAGCTGTGCTTGAAGGGTAAAGTAAAAAGTACAGCAGAAAACAAAGATCAAGAACAATGTCTTGCTTATCATAGAGAAGGATAAATTTGGAGAAGTAACTACTCTGGTTTTCAAAGTATTTAAATTAGGAATGAACAAAAAAAATTGGGACTATTTACCCTGACTGGCATTCTTCCAAGTTTCTAACAGTTTACATTGTGTCCACAGTGAAGTAGAAACTCTAGAGCTGAGGGAGAAAATTACATTAAAATTAAACAGCTTCTGATATTGTGAGTTATAGACCTGCCTTTAAAAAGTGTCTAGAATTTATGAAAGCTTGCAACTCAACATTTTGCAAAACAAGTTACTAGAAGGAAAAAAAATGCTAAACAGAAAACCTGGATCATATCCTTGTTTCTATAAACCCCATGACTTGCTAACAGCTGTGTAATTACCAGACACATTTCACGAGCGAAATGCAGATTTAATGATGCACTTTGTGATTTGATGCCAATACTCCTAGGATTAAAAAGCTATAAATGTTCGAGTAATATTAAATGTATCTTTAGTATGCATTTAAGAGTTGCACCATAATACTTCCCCTTTACTTAACATTTTTGCTAATCAACTCTGCATGCAGTGTCATCGACCTATTGCAGTACTTAAATGCAACAAGAACTGTTTTCGATTGCTCTAATGGCTTGCACTTCTCTAAAACCATTACCAGAATCATAAAATGTCTTCCCTCCCTTTGCTTTTCTTCTTTTTTTTTTTTTTAATATTTCACAACTATAGTTCAAAACAAGTTTAAGGAGACAAGATGATGTTCAGCTACATACTTTGCATCTTTCAGCATATCAGAAAGCCATACAAAACCAGAGAACTATTTCAAATCCAATATTTCCACACTGATTTGGAAACTTTTTAGGGTTTCTACTGATACTGCTACTTCCCGGTAATAGAAAGTTGGGAGTGGAAAATTACTCAACTCCCTGAACAACTGACTACATCCACTTGCTAATGATTCTCCTAAAAACATTTTATAGAAATTAGGGGATTCAGATGGAATATAAAGATGACTTCACAATTCCTTGTTGCCTAGCAAAACCATTTTACTTGCAAATTCTGCACCTGTAAATGTGCTACTTGTACGTGAGCAAAAGAAGCTTCAGAAAAGTGAAGGAGCAGGGAAAAGCTGTGCATATAATCTGATAAAAGAGGTGATTTGGCTAGAAAACACTGACATTTAATACACACTGAGCTTCCTGTACATCACTGGAGTTCCTGCTGAAAGCTGACACTGCTGAAATTTAAAGGTGGTTTCTTAATTCCAGTGCTAAGCTTGCAAACACTCCAGAGAAGATTCATTGCTGCTAGGAAAGGAGGAAAACAGGTGTGGGTAGGCAATCAGAAGCAGAAAATAAATCAAAGGAAGTGTTTGTTGGCAAAACAGGGCTTGTGTTAGATCAGCCACACAGGTGACCTGCTGCTGCTTTGGTAATCAGCATATAACCAATTTTCTGTGTGATGCTGAGAAGACACTTCTTACAGGTTATGTGCTCATTGCTACAACTGGACACTACAGTGACAGGGCCAGATTCTCAGAAATGCTGAGAAGACATTCTTTATGGAATGTCTTCATCTGGCAGGAAACTCAGCAATATAAGCAGTGTAGAAAATTTGGGCCATAGATATTTGAGATTTGGCAAAGTTGTTGCAGACTTAAAATTGTCACATCTCAGTAAAACGATCTCGTGATATGAGCCTTGAGTGCAGCAGCTCTAGGGAACTGCTCCTATATGAGAAACAAGACTTTACAGGAAAGAAAGTCATTTTAGACCCTTCCACAATGGTCTTCAACACACCAGAGGCTCAATAGGAAATGATGTTCTAGATTCACCCAGGATCTTGAGTGATCTTACCCATTGCTGATCATCTCTAAGGGATTCACTACTTCAATATCAGTAAAATTTATTCTAATCAAGAGAAAGTTAAGACTTTCTGATACTTACCTTAGGGGGGAAATAAAAAGAGAGAACTGCAGGACTAAGTGGTGAAAACCATTTCTAGAACAAGGTTACAGCATTAGTCACACCTCAACACCCTCTTTGTATGGTAATATAATGCAAAAATATTCTCTACGTCTATTGGAATAAAAGCTTCAGATCCCCACAGAATAGTGAGGGAAAAAAAGAAGCATGACCAAAATGAAGTGATGTCTGCTTGAGTTTCTAAGCAGAACGAAAATAAAAATTTTAAAAGATTATTTTTTAAGTTCATTTCATCAACAGTGACAGCTTGATGGTGACAACATTTTAGGGACACCAGATCAACACCAGATAATTTGTACAACTTGGACTTGGTCATCAGTCCAGCACAGCATCACTCTGCTGGTATCCTCCTATTTGAACCACTTCAAGGTCTAAACAAGTCTGGAAATGCTCTTTCTCAACACGGGGTGGAAATTCAAATGGAATCAGAAAGTACACTGAGTGACTGTTTGGGGCAGCTCTGTCCTTAGATTAATATATTGTAACTAAAGTCTCATGAGAGTTTTTCTCTTTTGAAAAGGCTAACTAAATTAAGTTTTAGAAAAATTAATACAAAGACTGTATGATGTGCATGGAGGACTCAGGGGGAAAGCCCCTGAAATATTATAGTAATTAAACCTCCTCCAGTCTTCCTCACAAAAACAGCTGGCACTGGCAGAAACAGTTTTTCTTGCAGTTGAGTCTTTAGATTCCAGGTCTACGGATGTTTTGCAACAAGCTGGTGACAACATTAAAGTTCCTGCTGAAACCAAAGACAACATGGTTTGAAAAAAGCCAGAAAGTTATCAGGGCTCGTTAGGAAATCAACTCCCAATCTAAAGGTGCACTCTCTTTACTAGGACAAGAGGCAGTGAGCAGAAAGTGCTCCATGAGGAAATTCCACCTGAACATGAGGCAGAACTCCTTCAC